>JABFEA020000042.1:19383649-19398408 GCA_019775915.2 Cyphomyrus plagiostoma
TTTGTGCATATACACAAAATCAAAAATTAACACGGGGGAAAATCCCCCCCCCCCCCCCCCCCCACACACACACACACACACACACACACACACACACTGAGACCCCTCCTCTGCATGCCCCTGTCTTGATCTCTTATCAAGGAGAGGGTTGTGACAGAGCCTGTCACAGGAATCACATGACAGGGGGTACCCTGAATGGGACGCCAGTGTGTCACACGGTCTGCTACAGAGTCGGAAAACCTGGAAGGCGACTCACATACCACACAGACCTCATTCATAGTGGAAAACTGATTTGATTGATGTTGACATATCGCTCTCCGTCTGCGAGGCTTCAGCTGTCACTCTCCCACAAGGGGAGATGTTACTGTAAGGCTGGAACCAAGAGATCCTTCTGTGCTGCGTTAGTTACCTTGGCATCTCAGAGAGCACAGTAAACTAGCCTCCATTCTGTCCAGACTGGCTGGTGGGATAGTGCAGACCAACACACCTTCTTCAGTGTTGCTGGCAGCTTCTGAAGGGGTACCGACTTAGCAAGTCAATTTCACTTAGTCTCTGATGGTGAGCCACACGTACTGCTTACACCCGTGGGGAGGTGAAGCCCGCCTAGGGCTCCACATGGGCTTTGCCCCCTACTGTCTTCACACCTCCTAAGCAAGTAAGCGAGCAAAGGGCGTCCCCACCCTGCAAACCACACTTATGCAGTACGAGCAGCATCTGCTGGGTGTCTGGTGGTGGAGCTTTTAACTCCACCTTCCTGAACAGCAGTCCCAACGTCTGACAGGAAACCATGACTCGTGCTTAAGACGCATACTGTCCAAATCGGCCCCCCGGTCACGCCCCCTTTCGTTTAGTCTGTTCCCCATTTGGCCAGCAGGTGTCGCTGGCCATCTCGTTTTCTGTTAGTTTCTTTTTATTTTTCCTCCTGTCCCCCAGCCATCACATGGCTTCATGGGCTGAGTGGGTGACTCTGTCATCCAGGCTCCTCCTTCCGTTGTGGGTTATCGATATAAACATGTATGTTTCTTTGTATTTTCTTGGTTTATTATGTATTTCTGCATTTCTGTTACAGCTCATCATCTTTTCTCCCTGTCATTCCCTGTTTGTAGTTATTTTAGTCTCCCCTGCTATTTGAGTCTTTGTCAGTTGATTGCCCTCATTTGTGTTCCGGTGTTATTAATGTTCGGTAAGTGACCACACCTGTCTCTTGTTTTTCCTTGTTTATGTATGTAGTTATGTGCCCTGTTACGCTTGTCAGCCAGTCATTGAGTTCAGATGCGTTGCCTTGTTACTTTGTGGTTTGCTCCCTATATTTGCCGTGCTTGTTCCTGTACTGCTCCCTGTTTAAGTTCTTGTGTTCTACCTGCCTGCCTTTGTTAGACCCCTTGTGGTTCCTTTTATTTTCTGGTTGCCCTTTTTTTATCTGATCAAGAAAACTGTGGAACCTTACCGTGGATCATCCGTCCTTCAACATGTCCTGCCTTAACACATACTAATTCATAAACTGGGACTTTGTTATTTTGGGTTTCCTCTGCCCGGCCCAGGAGTTTGGGCTCCCCCTTTGAGTTTGGTTTCTCGCAAGGTCTCTTCCTACTAAGGACTTTTTCCTTGCCACGGTCGTCTCTGGCTTGATCACTGGGGACATTGGGCAGGAACAGTGTAAAAGACTTTGAGACAATTTTGTGAAAATGGGCTTTATAAAAATAAATTGGATTGAGTCAAGTTCATTTTGTTACCTTTGATTTATTTTCACATACAAAGTGGTTAAATTACTATTTTTCCTTATTCCTTCTGTTTCTCAAAGACAGAACATGCATTTGGGGAGCACAGAAATCTCAGAGAAAAAGTTAAGATTAAATTATAATATAGATTTTTTTTGAGAAATGGCATGTATGTGTCTAAATTAAACCATGAGGCGTGTGTACAGGTAGGGAGTCTAGGGTGTTATAAAGCTTCTAAATTCTAGGAATATGCACTTTAGAACTTCTCCGTTTAGAGCATTATGTTGCTAAGCTGGTTTTAGGACTGTATCTGCTTTGTTCAGCAGAATAATTCACTGAAGCTTTTCAGCTGAAGCTCCTTACGTGTGGCTGCAAGAGCAGGGCACTGCTGAGATTTGGACCCATCATCTTTTCGTCACTAAAATAGTATCTCCATCCACCAGGTAACAACACTCTCCCACCCCACCCCCCCCGGCTGTGAGGTGACAGTGGCATCATTTATAGGATGCTTCAATCCCGCTAAATGATCACCGGTGCTGGGTGACTGCGCAGCGTAGTGGAAGAAGTCCGGCGGGATGCTGTGCTGATCTACAGGTCTTGCCCAGATTTGACCTGCCTAGAGGGGGTGGGGGGAGTGGAGAGGGGGTCCTTCGATAAAGCTGATGATGTTGATGGCAGCTGTGGATAAAGCTGCGTGGAGATCTGAGCTCCAGGGAAAAGACGATGTCATAAAAAAGATTATTTATCATCATCATCATCGTCATCATTAGGCTCTAAAAATTATTATAAATTTTCTCTTAAAAGATTGCACTATGTAATGTCTTGGTGATGTATGTTTTTTAGTACTGATGTTTGCAGAGCAGATACACGAGGGCCACGTTTATGTCAGCGTTCCAGCCTACTGAGCTGTACCCTCCATCTTCTTAGTCATTGGTGTCACTGAACCACAGTATGGGGCAGAACCTTCGCCAAAAGCCATAAAACCCGTTTTAAAAGAGCTTCATTTTAGAAGCAATCAAACTTCATTCATTTTATTACCAAAATAGTTTTTTTTTTAAAGTAGCTAATTAATGGCTCAGAGGCAGATTGTCTAAGTTCAACCTTCAAAGATAAAAATAAAGTGTCGGAATTTGCTGGTGGCGTTGTGGCTGGAAATGTCACCTCGGTGATGTTCATGGCTGCTGCAGTCGCTGATCTGTCACGAGGAAGACGCAGAGAGGAAGCGGGACGTCCAGGCGTGGCTGATGGAGTCCAAGAGCCAACCCTGAAGCCTCCTCAGGTCCACGAGATGGGAGAGCAGACCATGATCTTCGCAGGTTTGCATCCTTAATTCCACCGCCACCCCTTATCAGACCCCAGCTCATTCATTCATTTTCTGGATTTTTCTGCTTGCCGCTGAAGACTATATGCATTCATTTGTGCAGTATGCTCACTGTGTTCATTGATTCTTCAGAGTACTGCCGCACTGTTAGAGGGTGATTAATACAGTCATGGAGATCTGTGGAAAGCTAACAGGCAGAAGCAAGAACAGGCCTTGTGGCTGTAATTATATTTGCTTTGATGTTGCATTTTTAAAACAGAATTATAGATCACTGAGAGCTTTTACAGCACAGTGGCATTATGGGTAATATGGTTGCCTCGTGCTTCCAGGGCCGCGGATTAGAATGCTACCACTGCTGGACCAGGTTGCATGTTCTCCCCATCATGATCAAGATAAGCGCTTAGAAAATGGATGAATTAAAAGTTTTAGCCTGTGTGTCCACAAAGATTGCAAAGTGACTAAAAAAGTAACCTGTCCCCATAAAGATCACAAGTTTTCCCAAATACATCATAGCCAATGCACAGAACCATCCAATGACACCCTGGAGTGAGCCTTTACCTACTTGTGTAAAGTTGGCAACGAGCTACAATCCTCTGTACACATGGCCTCATTCACTGAAAATAGAATCATTGTTATTCCTCCCATAACAACAATGGCAAAGTTATTGCGCTCACTTCATCATGCAATAAATCTTGCAAGGTAATTTATAACCAAGTGATTGCCAGCTCCACCCTTTGTCCTGGGCGGCTATGAAAGAGAGCCAGAATAGACAGTAAAAGCACACCACCCGTGACGTGCCTATTACTTGTTATCTGACCGCTAAATTGGTTTGCTGTTAACGGAAAATCCACAGAATAATGTTTTTCAAGACAACGGTAACCTTTCGTTATCAAATGAAATATCTTCTAGTGAACGTTACTGTTCATGACCCGATCTAGACCTATTTAATTTATTATGGCAGCGAAGAGACTAATACACAGCTGTAATCACGTCTATTACCAGCAGGTGGCAAGCTTTACCGATAAATACAGTCCATTCTCCAACAAGCATCTATCTATCTATCTATCTATCTATCTATCTGTCTGTCTGTCTGTCTGTCTGTCTGTCTAATCTGTCAGTTTCAGGAATGCGGTTGTAAACTATTTTACTCAATTTAATACATATTTGTTCTTTTTTTAGTGGACTTTGTTCGACTGGTTTGGCAAAATTCACTACATTCACAACATTACAGAAGTATTTTATATGTATAGCCTACAAAAAGTGTACACAATTTTTGCACTATATGAATGTATGCTTCTCTAACATGATTTGGTGCAACCAACTGGTGCAAAAATATGTTTCATTTGGTTTCTGTTTCCTTCCCACGATCAGTTTTTAGTCTTTTAAAATTTTAGTATTGACATGAGACAGAAATATCAGGAACTGCAACTAAAAGTAATTTTATTCATTATATTTAAGTCAATTCATGGGACTTGTCTAAGAGATGATTTGTTGTTGTTGATATTATTATTATTATTATTATTATTATGGTTGTTGTTTTTAATTATACAATCCTGACCAGGACAAGTGTGTGCATAATGTGTCTCACAAATTAAAATAAAAAAGTTGAATCAATAAATAGGCACTGTTGATGGTTTTTGAGAAGCAACTTTTAGTAAAAACTCAGAGGCAAACCCAGCTGTTATTAAAACAAGAAAAAGCTATCCGTAGGCCTGACTAACTAAGGACACCCAACGTAGGCCTAACTGAAGGTGTAACTCTTAAGCTTTGGATTGCCCACCTTTCATAACCCTTTACCTGACGTGGAAAATGGCCTGGCCCTGGCTTCCATTGCTTTAACTTGGCAAACCGGACGGCGTTTCACAGTGAAACCCCCTCGAAATCTCGCCCCTTCTGCTTCGGCCCGACCCGCTGTCCTTTGTCCTTTAATTAAATTCCGTTTACTGTCAGGGCAATTGCTTTCAATCCGCTCGCTTAAGGTACGCAGATAGGCACCCTCCAGGTGTGTCTGCGACAGCCCAGCTTGCAGGCACGCCGCCTCCCAACGCTGGTTTTCGCTGCATCTGCAATCATCTGCGCACCGAGATTTAATTTCCCAGACCTTAAACATGACGAATTACTGTGCTGGCCTTCAGTTAATGATTTCAACAGCTCCCAATAAGCAGAGTTAATCAGGTCAGCTCCTGGACCCAGCCTGCAATATGGTGTCCCTCATTTGCCTAGTGGAGATGGGGGGGGGCACTTTACCTCATGACCAGGTGGATAATATGAAGGCAGTTTTCCGGCCCTTAATTACACCGTAATCTGTTCAGCGGCGGCCTGTCACCAGCTCCCCTCTCCTGCATCCCTTCCTCTGCTGCTTTCAGCGCTTTCCTCAGAAACTCAGCCCTCTTCCTCCTACCACAGAAAGGACGCCCTAACTTTGATGGGCCAGGAAATCCCCGGGGGTTTGGGGATGAGTGCGGGGGAGGGGGTCCGCACAAGGGCTGGTGAGACGCCTTGTTCCCCTTACCACGTGTTCCACCTGGATGTCGGCCATTTCCGACAGAAGTAGCGGAACCACCAGAGTTTCCTGGTTCTCACTATTCCGTCCGTTTAATTCCAGTTTACTGGATTCCTTGTCCAAATGGCTAATTTTTGGTCTTACTTTACAGTGGTATGTATCCAAGCAGATTATGTAAACATAAGCAGGAAATGTATGCGGTTTTTGATATAATTATTTTCACATGCTGCCTTTTAGTACTACTGCAGCTACGCAAAGGGCAGCATACATATTAATTTGCTCAATGTCATTTTTTAAAATAGAAGTAATTCAATTGACATTAACAGAGATGAGGTGAAGTACAGGTTTCCTTTTATGATTGTACTCCAGATCAATTAAGAGGCCTGTTTAATAATAGTAATTAGCTGCTTAAGTCCAATTTGTGTCACATCAACGTGCTGTTTTCATTTTCCAGCGCTAAACACTTTTTTGCACAAAATCTAATGAGGAAACATCTGTTGTTGAGATCTATGTAACAAATCGGGTTATCGAACAAGCGTGTTTAACAACAGGCACAAAGAAAATGCGGCAATCGGCCAAACGTCCACGTAAATAATCCTGGCGGCTAACAAGGACAGCTCTCTCAAATGGCCACCTGCACGCTAGCTGCTCAGCTTCTCCTCAGTCATATTTCAATCTGTGGGCCGTCAAATGACATCGACTTTGTTTACAACCCTGACACCAGAGCTGTACCTGAAAGGGGGAGGGAGGTGGTGACTGGGAGTGAAAGCTTCAATAAGTCATGAATGATAGGGTATGAACGATAGTTTTATTTATGGAAGCAATATGATTTAGCATATTCACGCTTTGCCCTTTGTAAAACCTGTTTGCTTATAGCCTGACTAGTTAATCATTTATGACCAAAGACAACAGAACAGGCAAAGTAAAGTTTTAATGTGACTTTGAACAACAATTGTACACTTCTTGTGTAATTGCAGCATCTGAGTGGAAGGCTCATTACCTCTGATATAATAATGGGCTGGTCAATGGAAACACGTGGATAGTCATTCGAATTGTGCTATTGTTGCTCCTTTGTTAGGTGATTATCCAGTCCAAGATTTTGTTGGAGCATAAAGTCTCATTCACATATAACTCAACTGATTGGCTGTAACAAAATCTTGGTCCGGATTTTTACTTCCTGTACCTGAAATTTCCACCTCTGCTATTGAATATATAAGCTAGTTTCCAGATATTTTTCTGCCAACAGAGACACCGATATATAGCACTTTGTTAAACGGCACATACTCATCACTTTTGTCTAAAGAAGATCGCAGTGTTGATTGTCAATGGACATAAGACCTGAGTATAAAGCCAATGTCATGCTATAGCTGTAAACGCTACAGGACTAGGCCAATACAGAAGCCTGGGTCAGCAAAGCCTCTGTTGCGTTTGTGGGACGGAGCACCTTCCGTGAAACGAGATTGCTCAGCTTCTTTTCCTCACCAGCTGTAGCCATGGGGCTTGTCCCCCTGTACAGAGCCTCCTCTGGGTGGCCCCCTGGCCCCGCCCCTTCCTGTTCTGTGAAGGTTACCGACGTGGCGCTCAGTAAATCCACCCCCGTCTTCCTCCATCATCTCCTGTCGGCTGTGCACTCCAGGGAAAAGTGGGGGGTGAGAGGGAGGTGTCTCCATAGGGCCTTCTGTGGTCCCTTACCCTGTAGGGTAGTTGGTGTGGGGGCAAGTAAGGCCAGCGTTTGCTTTATTTTTAACAACACAGCTCTGCGTTAGAGTGCATGCTGTTAGTGTGTCTATTTGTATCGTCTGGAGAGAATGACCGACGAACATAAAGAGAGTGTGTGTCGTGTGTGTGTGTGTGTGTGTGTGTGTGTGTGAGTTGGAAATGTCCTACAAAAGAATCAGGAAGACTGCTTCAAAACTTTTGCCGTATTTGCTGGCATGCAGAACTGCCCGCTGGTCCCGGTGGGCTCGACTCAGAGCGGCGGAGCTATCCGTGGGGGACGGGCATCAGGTGGGCTCGGGTGTCAGTGAGTAATGGCACCATCAACCCCCCGCCGCGATCCATCACGCACGGCCTCCGCCGGGTCGGCGAGGGATCGCTCCGGCTGAGGGGTCCCAGGTTCCGGACACATATCATCTCGCAAGGTTACCAGCGCCGCGTGGCTGCACCGCGGTCCAGCTCTCCTCAGCTGGTGCCTTCGGTGTTGTTAGGGAGGTAAGAAGTGTGATGTCGAGGAGTGGGGGGGCTTTTTGCATTGTACCATATGCTTTCTCTTATATTTCTTAGCTGACATATTCCCTAAAGCGTTTTCAGAATATACCCAATTTAAAGAGTTATTTTACATGAATATCTGTAATATCACAATAAAACTTAAGCAATAGACTCTTTACTGGGGACAGTGAAGATGTCATTTAAATTTTGTGTCCTTCGCTATCGTCTTACTTACTGCATGTTTTAATATCATCATGGTTGGAAGTGTTCAGCATTTAGACATATCGTTAGAGAAGAGGTGATGTAAAAGAAGGCTTTTGTGAAAGGAATCATATCGTCATGATAGGAACAGCATGGCAGTTGACCGAACAATGGTCTTTGTCTGCCCTGGACTTTGACTGAAGACTTTTTTTTAGGATAGGAAAGAACTTCAGGACATGAGAAACGGCAAATTCTGGATAGGAAACTCATGTTATATAAATGAAGAAATAAAGAAGCAATCAGCTTGGGAGTTTGGATTATTATGTATGTAAACAGGCTGCAGACTTCCTGTTGTATTTGTTTGCTGAAGTTGGAAGTGTGATTTTGTGCCTCTCAGGAGCATGCTGATATTAGCTGTCTTCTAGAAACTTGAGGGCGTCTTCGTTTCGAGGGGGGCGTCGTAATTAACAAAACTATAAAAGTTTATTAATGAACGTATGATAATAAAGAAGCTATTATTCAAAGCCGACTCCCTTTTCCATTTTTAATTAGATTTTGCAATAAACTATATTGCAGTGGAGTTTGAGGAAATTTTATTGCCGCGAGTTAATGAGACAACTTTGTACATAAAGACATAATTAATATGAAAATGCATTTTAGTTATGCTACAGTAAATATACAGCTCACCTGCATGTTAAAATCCTTCTGCTCCTAATATACATGATATCTATTTTCTGAAGATAATAAAAAAATCCTTAAAAATCTTTGAAGAAATGTTTGCATGTTTACCTTATAAATAAAAAGTATCTCCTTTATGTTTTTGCAGTGATCAGAAACCAGTTCATTAAATGTTTTTGTTTAAATACTTTTGGACATGTTATTGCATTAATTCCTTCAACATATGCATTATTATATAACCTGAAATGTTTTCACCACACTCTTTAAATCTTCCACGTAAATGCAGATATCACAATACCAGCTTAATAAACGATACACTCCATTATATATACAGACATGGATTCTATGTGGAAGCCCAAACCATTTCTTGCTTTGATCTATGAATAAACACAAAACACACTATTCCATATGATTAAGATTTCTTTTCAAAGTCACATAGTGGAGGGCACAAGCCGGCTTTCGTTTTAATTCTCACAAGTTCCCCATGGACTCGCTTGGTCTAATTACACATTTTACATGGTTATACAATCTAATTATGCAATAATTACAATTTTGATTTTGACTGTCTTTCTGATCTTCATTTTTTAAATAAGGATTTGAGTTAAAGTATTTTCATTTTAAAAAAGGACTATATCCCATATAGAATAAAGACATTGAATGTTATAGTCAAGCTTCTGTTCGACTGTTAATCGTTTAACTGTTCCTTAACCAGCTAGGTTAGTTGACAACAAGATTCTCATTTGCAATAATGACCTGTCGTAATTAGAATGATATGAAAGTGAGGGTGTAATGAACAAGAACGCTTAATTACATTTAGTGCTATGTGAATTAAATTCTTTATTAGGTGTCAAGAGTAAAATGGCTAAAGCATTACTTAGTAAAAAGAGTGAAACATTACTGAGCATACAAAAAATATTATTTTGTAAAATTAGTACAACATTATTGAAAATGTGCAAAACGTTATTTAGCAAAATGAGTAAATTTAACATTAGAAATGTAACAAGTAAAAATGTTAATAAGGTAACTCAATAAAACATTGCTGATCACGTAAAATATTACAGAATAAATTGTGTAGAATGTTATTGAGCAACATGGTGAAAGATTACCGAGTAATGATAATTTAACTTCTCGGAATAATAAATGGAGCATACATTTTCATGCTCCTCTCCACAGTAACTACCAGTAATTAGGGTCAATGTGTCTATGTCAATGCGTGTAGCTCTTCATTTTAAAGCAGAAGCATCTCTCTAAGGGAAACCTCTTCATTTCATGAAGTGAAAATGAAGTTATTTTTATATAATTGAAATTATGCTAGATATTGCATTGAATTTTCATTAAATAAAACATTTTACTTCACAAAAAACTGAAATAACTGAAATGTTAAAAGTCTGTGTTCATGTTGCACACCATTAGTCTGGGTAACAAAACTGGCTAGTATGTACTTTTACCCCGGTCCCTAAAAGGTACACTGTCTCCCTAACTGGTCTTCCCTTTGGCTGGCATGGTTCATCTGTCAAGTCTCTGCTCTCTCCATCGCCTCCTTTGTTCCCCCGTCCTCGGCCCAGCGCTACGTTTTTTGAATAATGCTAAAAGAGTTTTTTCACGTGGGGGAAGCCAGTCGCATTTATTTTTGCCGCCGTCTGCCCAGACCCACAGGCCTCTTCTTCCCGTCCCAGAATGCACTGCGACAGTGACATACAGCTGTGGTCCAGAAATGGATACTTTGACCTGCCCTTGAGAGTGGCCTCATTCCCAGCAGTCACATGCAGAAGCAAACTGCTTTGCCTGACAATTAGGATGCTACTGTAAGCCTATATGAGACAGGTGACTTTTTTGTAATGGCAGTGCTGTGTCTCTGCATATTGTATCACAGTTCTTTGCCGTGAAACAAATATAGTACAGTTTTATGGTTTTTTCCATCTGAGTTCACGTGACGTGCATTTCCTGTTTAATGACGTGTTCAGTCATTGTAGTATAATGGTAGTATTTCAAGTATCTACTGTTCACTATTCATGACAATGAGCATATATGAATAACTTGTTTTTGGTTTCTAATGAGGTAACAACTGTGACCTCATGTGACATGCAGGCCAGAGCTTTTGGCTCGGACCTTCAGCGGTGTGGGGTTTGAACCTGTGTGTAGAGTTTTCCTGTTTTTCCGAACATGTTTCCTCACGGTGCTTTAACTTCCTCCTACAATTTACAACCAGGGCGTTTGCTGAATTGGCATCTCTAAAAATTGCCCATGCTTTTGTATGATGGTGTGTGGGTGAATCTTTTTTCTGATTTATGTAAAAACTCGATAGTTATTAAAATTAGCAATAGCTACAAAGGAACATGTTACATGGTTGCTTTAAAAGTGATCTAATGTTTCATAATGCACAGAAAAATTCTATGATTCTGTACCAGTGATGTTTATTCACGAAACATGTTATGCTTTCAAATTGAATTTGGCCAAATTTGTAACTCACAGCAGACAAATGGACACTAATAGAATTCAATGTGAAAGATCAAAGTTACGGTTAAAAACTCCTGGAAACTGAATGTCAATATTCACAGAACCAACACTGAATTCAGAACTCAGTATTCACAGAACTTGACACTTGCACAAAATAAATTCTGCCCAGCAGAATGATGACTCATAATTTCTACATTTCTTGCATCATTCCTTGCAGTGAATCTTCTTCTTTATTGTCATAACATTCACATACAGGTATACATTGGCACAAGATAACATCCCCCAGGAATCATGGTGCAGCGTACAGACAGCAAGTGACAGTAGGAGGCTTTCACAGGATTTACAGTGCAAAACGCAAATCTGCAAAACAGAAGGTTTATATACATGCAGTGAAATTTCTGTCAGTTGCTACATTATACTGAAACCACACGATCTATAAACACATTAGCTAATCTTTTTACAGTTCCTTCTCTGTAACATTTATCTCCTTCTGGATTACATGTTCTGTTTTTTCCCCCCTGCAGATTACATGAAGAATGAGACAGTCACAGTATCTTTCACAACAAAGGGCCAGGAACAGCCATCTAAATCCCATAAGTCTACTGTCAAGAATAACAAAAAGTTTCTTATATTTCAGTGAGCTTTAATGCAAAAGTTTATTTTCTTGGAGGCATCTGGGAGAACAAAACCCAAACGGGTGGCATTTTTATGGCCGTATCTTGGCATTTCTAGAGTCATCAAGTAGCGCTTGGGGGGTGGGGGCGTCTTGTCAGCTTTAATTTACACAGACACGGGAAATCGCACGCGGCGGCGCTGCGGCCCCGAGCCACGCGACTCTCCGCCAGACAAACGGTGTCAAGCTCGCGTCCTTGAAGACTCCAGGTAAAGGCGACGGGCTGGGAATCCTAACCGGGGGCCGCTTTAATGAACGACGCTACATGCTGCCATTTGGGTTAAGGTCTCGGCAGGACGTTCTTACAGACGCTACTGAATGGCTTTATCCTTTCACTTAATAGCAACCCACTCAGAAGCTATGCATCTGCCAGGATTTGTCTGCATGTACATTGATTAACAAATACCGAATGCTGATTAGTAACGATGAATGTATAAGGATCTTTAAGTAAAGGGAAAAAAGCGCAATTCAGCAATTGTGTATCTAATGTCATTATGTATATTAGATATGGTTATTGTACACATTCCCCGGAGATATAGCCGAAATTACTCATGCCTTTCACAAATGAGGGAGTAAAATTGACTGTGGTGTTCCTCTCTAAAGATTAGTTAACTGCTTATTTCGTAATATATGCCTGGGTAATTTTGCTCCATTAAATGCCATGATAAAGTGTGTTATTGTAATTAAGTCATTTAGATGGTAATCTGACAAGATAAAACGTTTGATTTCAGTGTTCACAGAGAGAAGTGCGTTTAATATGTAAAATGCGTGAGGAATCAAGCCGTTTAAGACGAATGCAGTGGAACAGAAAGCGTGAACAGAAACGGCTCGGTGTAGCTACTTATACGACGTGTTAGAAAATTTAAAATCAGCATCTTTGTCATAAATGTGACCGACACCCAAAATGCCACATTTATGTCAGTTAATTAATGAAAAAAGCGTCTGGGTGAGATAATGTTACACATGCAGAAAATATATGTTTTAAGGATTAAAAAAATAAATGCAAAGATCTGTAGCATTTCAAAGGCTGCAAAATATATTGATTATACCAAATCTATGCTATATAGCCTTAAACTACATAACGTTATTTAAATTGTTTTGCATAAAGAAAATCTTGTTTTTTCAAATTACATTCATGTAATTACATGGCTCTTCAAAATGATCGTGTCCTACAGCCATTTTCCTTTGCGTTTTACTTAATGTCTTGTTTTTCCACAGTTTATCTATTGTTGTTATCTGTGCATTAGTAAAATCTCGACTGGAAAACGCTAGTAGTTTCGCACAAAACAACAATTCCTACTGGGGCGACAGAGGGGAACCCTTTAAACTCGATAAATAAACAGAAACAGTAGCCAGTTTAGATGAATTAATGAGAATCGACGAGGGAGCGTAGTTAAAACGTGACTGACAGCCTATTTAATTCCCAAGTGCATGGAGCGGTTTTCCTAAGGTGAACATCCCACTCCTGTTTCTCTGAGTGGCCCCTGACGCCGTGGGGACATTACTGTTCCCCTCCGCCCTCCCTGCTCTCCCGCTGCTTCCTTCTTCGCGCGCGCATGCCGATCCGACGGGATTCCCATTTTCCCCACTGATCCCATTAATCCCTAGCTGGGTTGATTTCACCTCTGGAAGTATATAGAAGGGCCGCGCACACGCGACGAATCAGCCATATTTGAATAACAATTCTTATTATTACCAAATAAGACAAATGAGCATTTATTATGAATCTGATAATACCTAATTTTTGGAAAAGGTAATCATATTTTCGGTAATGAAAGGTTTTTGTAGATGGATAGTAGTTAAAAAATTTTTTTATTCATCCTTAGTTCTGAGCAATTATTCAAAATAATCACTCTATATATTTATTTTATTTTTATGCGGTGTGTGTCACAAGTCAAAATGGAAACGAATGCTCGTGAATGAAGCTAACAGATACTTCATCTGGAGATGCAACAGACACGGGCAGCCTCGTCCTCTCCGGCCGCATGCGGAGGTTAGCAGGACGGCCTTTAACGGGCCCCCGGTTCTAATAAAAGGCCCACGTGCCCTTAATTTGGAAACGGCTCAGCTTTTCGGCGCATCCGCCCTTCGCCCGCGGCTGACTGGGCAGCACCGGCTTGCGCAGCGTCAGCGTTTTACTAGGTGATTAATCGCGGGGTAAATTCGTGCAGAGTTCAAAGGCTGCTCGCGCGCTGCCGTCGGCACCTCGCGCCCCACGCGCACGCGCGTAGACGGCATCGCTACTATGGGATGGATGGTTTTCATTGGACAGGAATGGAAACAGATTGTTTCCAAAGTGTGGTCCCAACATCCATCCAGCTTCCATAACTGCTCATCCAGTGCATCGTTTACATTTTTGCATTTCAAAGTTTTATTGTCTTAATCTACATAATACAATGTAATCACCAATCACATGCACTTCAGATAAGGTAGGGTAGGTAGCATGGGGAGTCAACTGTGAACATGCCCCCCCCAAAAGAGCTATTGTGCCCCCTGCCTCCCCCAAATGTCACCCACCAAGGAAACCATTTTCTATTTTGTTTTATTTTTATTTTTTACTAAGGGTGTTTATCCTAAAACAAATAAAGCCTGGTGATTATGCTTACCCTCAGCTCCTGGTGAACAACTTTTACCCGTGCCCCCCCAGTCAGATTTGTTTTGGTTCCGGCACTCAGTTAAGTGTCAATAAATGAAAGAGAAGATGAACAAGAGTAAATAATGTAATTCTGAGAGAGGTAACATCCATGTACATTTTTCATGTGGGTATCAGGGCTGAAAACAGAGATTTTTAGCCGTTTGCCACTGTGTGAGTGGGCATACAGTTGGTTGAGACTTTTCTAACCTTCTGCTGCTGAACTGCTGAATTGTTTGCCAGATATTTCTGAACGAGTGATCGAAAAAAAAGGGAAACAGAAATTAAATGAGACGTGGAGAGGCTGAGTGGTATTCTTTTAATGGCGGGGGGGGGGGGGGGGAATTAAGAATGATTTAAATGAAGGA
>JABFEA020000042.1:19415609-19444094 GCA_019775915.2 Cyphomyrus plagiostoma
GAGGCATAAATTGTAAAGCGCTTTGAGTACTCGGAAGAGTAGAAAAGCGCTATATAAATGCAGTCCATTTACCATATAAACAAAACAAGCAATAAAAAAACTGAGAATCTTTCTCCAAAGAGCTGACACCTTATCGCGGTGGAGGGGTATGAGTGTTCCAATGATCCCAGGAGCTAAGTTGCCCCTGGTAGGGTCACCCAAGACAAAGTCCTGGGTGAGGAACCAGACGAAGTGCAACTCATAAGGCCCCTAATGAAGAAAAAAATATTGGAACCATGGTTTCAATCAAGCGCCTGGTGGCCAGGCCTGTACTCATGGGGCCTGGTTGGGCATAGCCCAAACAAGGCACGTGGGTCCCCCCTCCAATGGGCTCACTACCTATAGGAGGGGCCATAGGAGTTGGGTGTAGTGTGAGTTGGGCAGTGGCCAATGGTGGGGACTTTGGCAGTCCGATCCTCAGCTGCAGAAGCTAGCTCTAGGAACTTGGAAGATCACCTCTCTGATGGGGAAGGAACCTGAGCTGGTGCATGAGGTTGTGAATTTCTGGCTAGATATAGGTGGGCTCACTTCAACGCATGGCTTAGGTTCTGGAACCAGTCTCCTTGAGGAGGGTTGGACCCTCTTCCACTCTGGAGTTGCCCACGAGGAGAGGCACCGAGCAGGGGTGGGCATACTTATTGCCCCTTGGCTGGGCGCCTGTACGTTGGGGTTTACTGCGGTGGACGAGAGGGTAGCTTCTCTTCGCCTTCGGGTGGGGGGACAGATCCTGACTGTTGTTTGCGCTTATGCGCCAAGTGGCAGTTCAGAATACCCACCCTTTTTGGAGTCCCTGGAGGGGGTGTTGGAAAGCACTCCTTCCGGGGACTCTCTTGTTATGCTGGGGGACTTCAGTGCTCATGTGGACAAAGACGGTAAGACCTGGAATGGCATGATTGGGAGGAACGCCCCCCCTGATCTGCACGCGAGCGGTGCTTTGTTGTTGGACTTCTGTGCTCGTCACGGATTGTCCATAATGAACACCATGTTCAGGCATAAGGGTGTCCATATGTGCACTTGGCACCAGGACACCCTAGGCTACAGTTCAGTGATCAACTGTGTAGTCATGTTGTCGGACTTGCGGCCGCATGTCTTGGACACTCGAGTGAAGAGAGGGGCGGAGGTGTCAACTGATCACTACCTGGTGGAGATCTCAGGATTAGGTCTCTGCTTTTTGCAGATGATGTGGTTCTGTTGGCTTCATCAGACCGTGATCTTCGGCTCTCACTTGGACAGTTCACAGCCGAGTGTGAAGCGGCTGTGATGAGAATCAGCATCTCCAAATCCGAGACCATGGTCCTTAGCCGGAAAAGGGTGGGGATGAGGTCCTCCCCCAAGTGGAGGAGTCTAAGTATCTCGGGGTCTTGTTCACGAGTGAGGGTATGATGGAGCAGGAGATTGACAGGCGGATCGTTGTGGCGTCCGCAGTGATGCGAGCGCTGCATCGGTCTGTCATGGTGAAGAAGGAGCTGAGCCAAAAGGCAAAGCTCTCGATTTACCAGTCGATCTACGTTCCTACCCTCACCTATGGTCACGAGCTGTAGGTAGTGACCGAAAGAATGAGATCGCGAATGCAAGCGGCCGAAATGAGTTTCCTCCACAGGGTGGCTGGACTCTCCCTTAGAGGAGTTTGGTCATTCGGGAGGGACTCCGAGTAGAGCCGCTGCTCCTCCGTATTGAGAGGAGCCAGATGAGGTGGCTTGGGCATCTGCTTAGGATACCTCCTGGACGCCTCCCTGGTGAGGTGTTCTGAGCATGCCTCACTGGGAGGAGGCTCCGGGGAAGACCAAAGACATGCTGGAGGGACCATGTCTTTCGGCTGGCCTGGGAACGCCTTGGGATTCCTCGAGAGGAGCTGGATGAAGTGGCCGGGGAGAGGGAAGTCTGGGTTTCCCTGCTGTGACTCCTGCCCCGGCGACCCGACCAGGATTAAGCAGCAGATAATGGAAGTTTTGTGTGTTTGCAGACTCTGGTTTCTTGCTAATTAATATTTTTCTATCAAGCAATTTAAGCTGACATCTCTTCATCTGACATTCCATCCAGGATCTTGAGGCCTCGTGTTTATAGGGACAAGTGGCAGGCTGTCTGTGACCCAGTACTAGGTAATGGTATGAGGGATGCATGAATGGATTGGATCTCATTGTATAATATGTAAAATTGGATGACATCAGATTGCTTAGAAACAACCCCAAAAGCCACAAGTGGTATTACAGCCGAAAACTCACTTTGTCCGGATATCAATTGCAATTCCTAAGGTCATGAACTTATAACCCTGTGGCTGCGGTGACAGCAGGCATTGAAGGTCAATGGTTTAATTCCCAGGAGAGGCCTTGCTGCGATACCTTTGAACACTGCTTCTTAATTGAATTTCTCTAGCAAAAAAATGTAAATACCTAAAAGTTATTGGATTAGATGCTTGTGATAAATTTATCAGCTAAGCTATTTTAAAATTAACAAATGCTGGCTATCAGCTTCAAAACAAGCATGACCAAGCTACAAGAACCTGATCATTTATTCCTGAATGCAATTAAATTACAAAAACTTTGACCCATCCATCCATCCATCCATCCATTCATCCATCTTTCAACTCTTTATCCTGGACAGGGTCACAGGAAAAATGTGACTGATAGCTTTCGATAATCAAACTAGTTTCTCTAAATTTAGTGTGGGTGTGTGCCCTGCAATGGATTGGCATTCTATCTAGGGTGTTCCCCAGTCTTGTAGCCTATGCTACCTGGGATATACTCCAGGTCCCCTATCATCTTGTCTAGGGTTAGTGGTTGAGAAGCAGATGGATGGAGGAATTAATGGAATAGCCAACTAAGTCGTCGGAATGGGAACATATCCTTAATAAATGGGAATAATGTTCAATCGGTTGATTCCCATTTATACAACCCCTTCATTTGTAATGTGTCCCCCTTTTCCACGGAATCCCAATGCCTTGGCGAAAGGCCTTGTCACTTAGATCCGTGCTCCTGTCACCGGCTGTCACTCACGCTGAGACAATTATCAGGTCCTGGCAGCTGCCGATATGCCTTTTAAAGGACCCCTGTCTCTTTCTGTCATCCTTTACAAAAGCTGTCAGGTGGTATTCAGGGACGGCGCCGTCTCTCAGCTGTCCCACGCACGCACAGGAAAGGCGGATCGATGCCGCTCTTAAGCAAGTCGGAGAAATCGCCAAATGCATTTAATTAAATGCAAAACGCTAAGGGATTTTACAAACCGGCGACGAAAACAGCTGCTGCCTCATAATCTGCATTCTAACTCCATTAAAAAAATAAATGGTTATATATTTTTTCGATTAACATAAGTTAATCAAGCACCACTCCGCCGAAATGTTGTGATGTAGGACGACAGCCAGCAGATGGCAGTGTGTGGAGAGTTTGCTGGTGGGGGCAAATATTTCCAGAGATGCCCAGTGAGTCAGGTGCCCCCTACTGGGGCTCGGCGACGCATCTGGAGAAGCACCTGGTGTCGCCCCCTTTTCAGCATCCTCGGCTGCGCGGAAATGGCCGTTGTCAGGCAGCACTTTGGGGGCTGGACACAATGCGGTCAATTTACATTTAAAGTTTGCTCTGTGCTCAGGGGAGAAACTCGGAAATACAGCGAAAAGACACAAACATATTTTTTTTTTCTGGTTTCTCTTATTCTGTTTAAACTCATTTAAAAGCGAGGAACATTTGCAGTGGGAGTCTCCTGCGTTAACAAAAGGGATTAAAATGTGTTTTCTAATTAGTAGCTGCTGTAAAGTTAATTAAATTCAGCGACAGAGCTGCTACTTTCCATCATGTCTGAGAGGCTGCGGCACCACACTCCTTGTGTGTGTGCGAATGCCTGAGTGTATGTTTTAATTTAATTAGCACACACAAATTGAATTTAACTAAAACACAGGATTAGGGATCGCGCAGTGTTTAGCTACACACTTTTCTATATGTCAGAATCCATAACATCCCATAACAGTGCATTTTCAGATGTTGGGGTGGGGGGGGGGGGCATACAGAGGGGACTTCAGAACTTCAACAACTGACACTCACAGATTGTGATCTTCTGGTGCCTCCAGCTGTCATGGGCTGGACACCTGGGTCCCGTGGGCTGTGCTGCCTGTGATGTCACATTCCCTCTTCCATTCCTTGAAGGATTTCCCCAGCTCTCTGCAGCTAACCTGGAAAAAGACATCTTGCCTACTTACGTTGACGGCAGACAGCTGATCTTCAGACAGCTTCTGGAGGGGGAAGTGACAGTGCTTGACAGGAGGGGGTATCTGCTGATTCGGGAGGGTAACAAGACTTTGGTCAGCGAGTGAAAAGCTGTGATGTATTTGCTGATGTCAAGCTCAACCCGTCTGTAAAAATCACTAGGAAGAGAAGATGGTGAATGGCATTTGATGATGCTTTCCTTTGGTTCTGGTGGCTGTGGAGACGACAAATTTTGTCTGAGAATAATAACTGAAGAATGACAAGCAATAAAAAAGGACAAAATAAAACCTTATCTATAAAGTAGAAAAACCAAGATTTTACTGGTGTATAACTACTAATTTATGGAAGATCTCTGCAACAAAGTAACCACAGCGACAAAGAAAAAGAAAGAGGACAAAAAGTACAATAAACAGAACTTCATTTTGAGGTCGTATTAACACAATGGATCATATGGTAGCTGAGCACCCTGGACAAGAAAATGGATGGATGGAGGAATGGATGGGTGGGGGAATAGATGGATGGGTGGAGGTGTACAGTAGAACAGTTGAGGGAGAGAACAACTGACAGTTTAATTTTTCTACTTTTTTGTGGGAAAAATATTGCAGCGCAGTAAGGGTGGCTGTTTTCCCAAACTCTGTAAAAGGGGTTGATCTGATAAAGACTCGGGTCCTTGCTGATCAGAAAGACTGGGAGCTCAAAGCCAGCTGACTGCCGGGTTGGATAATGGAAAAGATACAAAATGAAAGTGCTGTTTCCATTTCTCAAAGTGCCAGTGTGACCAGTCTGCATAACGAGGGCACTGTGGAGTGGGATTCGCATATGATGGGATCGGGACCTTCGTCTTTCCGTTATTTGGGAAAGATTGAATTTTTTTTATACCTCATAGTCTCACTCCACAGGAAGTGATGTCACTGCTGGACGTCCTTAGAAGATGGAGAAAAGAGGCTACAAGTGATCTAAAAAATTCCTTCCGTTTTTGTTGCCCATAATCTACATATTTTATAGCACAAAGTGTCCATCCATCTTCTATAACATGCATGTCCAGTATGGGGATTTAGAGAGAGGGGACACTCTGGACAGGGGATGTCCATCACATAGCACACACACAGTTACACACGATGTGCAACTTAGTGACACCAATTCATTTAAATGCATGTTTGTGGACAGTAGGAGAAAACAGGAGTATGGGAAGGAATGCACCATGTGACTTATACACACACACACACACACACACACACACACACACACACACACACAGTATGTAGAGCAGATCATAACCCCCCATTTCTGAAGGTGCGTGGCTACAGTCCTGCCCACCGAACCACCAAGGTGCTCTGAGACATGTGATTTTAATTTTAACTTGAAATGAAATGATAAACAGACACTGTAAGGGTATCAAACATCACAAAGATCAGTGCTGGTAATTACCCAGCAAGGACATGCAGGATGTCAGCCGAGTGGAAACACAGAGGGGAGTGAGCACCAGGGCTAGGCAGAGGTATCATTAATCTCTGTTGTCTGAGTCTTTAACAAAAAAGCTGAAGTCCTGAAAGGATGAGCTAATATCAAGGGGCGGGTCATATGGCTCCTCCTCCTTCTACGACTATACAATATCCCTGTCAATCAGCATCCGCTGTCATGGCGATTGTCTCCGAGGGCTTCCCAGGAAAAGTGGGATGCTCAACGCTGACCGCCACTATGCAATCTCACGGGAATAACAGGTTTATTGTTTCTGAACATTCTGGTCTTATGAGGTTCTACAAATGACCACTTCCTGTATTTAGCAGCTATGGGGAACATGAGAGTTTGTAGGACTTTTTTTTTTTTACCTGGTTATATTTTACTATTTGGCTATTTTTTCTCGCACGGCATGGCCAGAGGCAGTCAGATTCGACTACAGAGCAATTGCGAATCTGATGACTCTGTGTGCTTTTCTTTAAGGCCGCGTGTGTCATGTGATTAAGAACGCATGCAATGGCGACGCTCAGCTGGCTACTCTCCTCAAGCTCCTTACCATGCGGCTGGAGCAGTAAACTCCCCAAAAGGTAAACTCCCCACCACAGTAGCACAACGCCAGAGGTGCAGAAACATGGTCAGAGGCCCCTGGGTGATTCCAGTTGTCAGGTAGGCCCCTACTCTTTTCTACAATGATGAGGCTGTCAATGATAACATATAAGATATACAAAAATCTAGGGGACGATCAGCTGAGAGGTTTGGGTTACATTTTTCTGTACAGACACGAAAATACAAGACCACTCATATTCTGCACAGGGTGTCAAACTCCAGTCTGGGGGGGGTGTGGGGGGGAGCCCTGTATAGCTTAATCGTTGTCTTGTCCCACCACAAATGATTCAGCTCAAGAGCTGTGTGGTAATTAGCACAGAGAGTTGAATCAGGTGTGTTAAGTGAGAGGAAACCCAAAAATGTGCAAGGCTCTGGCCCTCCAGGACTGGAGTTTCACACCCCTGCTGTATAGGTTCAGAATGGGATGGTCCTGTAAAATATGATAGAGATTTAAAATGTTATTGAACAAGGTTAGTAGCGAGCCCTGTTTAGCCTCTGGGCTTCAGCCTGGGGCAGCCCATTCATTAAAGTAGGGGTTGCCAACCTTGTGTGATTTCATAGTTTAATCACTTTCTACTTTATAAATTGGGAACTTTGTTACATTGGGCTTCCTCTGCAAGCCCCAGGAGGTTGGGTTCCCCCTTTGGTTCCTCCCAAGGTTTCTTCCTACTACGGTCGCTTTTCCTTGCCACTGTCACCTCTGGCTTGGTCACTAGGGACATGGGGCAGGGATGATGCGCTTTGAGACAAAATTCGGTATACAAAAATAAATGATGGACTGAGTAGTTGTTTCCATTTTTCTAGTTGTGGAAAAATGGAAAATATATATTTAATTTTGGAATTCACCAATCTCTCAGCAACACCCCCAGAAGTCCTCGGTCCAGAGGAATACTGACCATGGGCCGATGCCTGTCTGTGGACTAGGGGTTGGGAACACTTACATTAAAACACTCCTGCATGACTCCATCGTAATTAAGCTTAGGGGCAACAGCAACTCCTTGGGCCCAATTGGAAGGTCAGAGCAGATGATATGCGGTTACATCCGTGTGTGGGTGAGGGGGGAAGGAAGGAGAATATGGACGGAAGCCACCAGGCCAGATGAAGAATATAGTGACTAAGAGAAAAATGCTAGACTGTTAAAAATGGTGTGAACTTTTAGGGGGAGTCTTAGATAGTGTAATTACGGTATTGGGCAGATAGGAGACAAAGGTTGCCTGTGTAGAATGCTAATAATTATCTGAAAGAAAACAAATGTGTAAATCGAACTGTTTGGTTGAACTCTGGCTAATCAGAGTCACTACAAAGAAGGAGGTGGTGAACGAACTTGCTCTTCAACACAAAAAACAGGGGCCAGTCAAACCTCCAACTTTATCTAATGTATCAGCAACATACAGCCAACCTGCTCAGTATTCCAAGAGGACACTATTTCCCGTGCAGCCAACTTAGAAAAAATAAAATGATAAAATATTACAAATATTCTCAATTCTTTCCTTTCTATTTACTGAGATTGGCTCCGTGACAGGGCTAGATCGTACAAACAGTGCATCGCCGTGCTCTTCCTTGAGAAGGTTTTTTACCATTTTTATAGTTAAAACATGCATAATTGTGTATACATATTTTCAAGCAAATTTTAATTTATAATATCTGACATTGAAAGCATACTCAGTGAATTATGAAACAGAATGGGCCAACAAAAAAACAATGCATATAATGACTACAATGATCGGTAAATCAAGCTCTTTGTATTAAATGCTTTCCAGTTGATTAGAATATCCCATCTTTTCCTCCCTCTAATCTTCCTAAATGGAAGTAAAACAAATTTACATTAAGGATTGATTTATTTCGGCCTGGGATGAAGTTTTCGACAACTGAAACCATTTCAGACATAGGTCAGCGTCAACAAAACAAAAGCTCTGGGCTTTTTTCTGATTGCACGGAGCATGGGAGTGGGGGCCACAGGTTGAAGGGGGGACGGTGGAATAACTATGTACTTTAAGAACCCCATTAAATTCACTTATTTAGGAGGGGGCCTCTTCAAACACTCCCAGCATCCTTTGCATTTCTCACAGACACCTTGAAGCCACGCCCACCCAGCTCAAATTAGTTTACAGTGTTTTAGCTGCGTAGGGAAGCTGACATCGGTGTTTTTAATTCCCCTGCGGAAACCCACATGGTTCTGTGCCCAGGGCCATCCTTAGACAAGGGGAGAAGTTGCTTTTCACAGGTCAGTAACCCTGGCCATAAAACGGACTTTTCTAGTTTTTCTTTCCACGGATCATGCTTATGTTTCTAGGGCGAGTAAAATCAGGGTATACGATGTGTTTCGAACAAAAGATCCTAAGAAAATATACCTCAGCCATGGCCTACTATAAACAAGCATTTTCTCTATGTTAACTGCTGATGTCATTTAGCCTGGTCTGGAATGTATCAACGAACGTGATTCAAAGCGCAATCACAGTGAGAACCTTCTGCAGGTCAATTATCTACCTGGTGCATTGAAAAGAAATCAGCATGTTTTGTGTTTAAACAATTTTATTCACATATTAAAATCTACATTCTATATTTCAAAGTACATTAGGAGAAAATACCATTGTTGATACAATTTGATTATATGGTTTTATAATTTTTTGGGGGAGGGATAATGAAACAAATGTTTGAAAAAGGAAAAAAGTATGAACACCACAGCCGCACAAAGCCGGTTTTCCCTCTAAACTGTGCAACAAGAGCACAAAATAGGTTCTGGATGACTTTCATGCCAAAGAGTTACGACTTATATCAGTGACTTATAATTAATTTAAACCACAATCCAAAATTCAGAGAAACGGCGACCTTTACTTCAAAGTCAATAAGGAAGCAATTCCCCTGCACAACAATAAAAGCAAGATAAAATAAAAAAAAATTGCAGAGAGGAGAGCAGATTTATCTGCATATGAGTACCATGAATGCCCCTTTCACAGCAGCCATGCGCCCAGATAAATCAAATCCTTGCGCCTAATTCCAATGCTTCAACATTTTCATTTGTCAACAAAACTGTGGCTGGCTTGTTCGACCACGGTGTGTGATCACCAGTCAAACTTGCTAACAATTTTTTTTCCCATTTAAATAGAATTTTAGTAAGTGTGATACAGAAGTCATAGGATCATCTAGACCAGGGAGAATGTGATTTCTCCTGTTAGCTTTCCTGCTTGTACGTTCTCCAATGGTGGCAAAAGGAATGTTTGTTATAGTTGATTACAGTGATGCAATAAATACAGGCTTCCATGCTTTCGGTTGGTTTACACCGATGGGGACCAACAGTCAATGGAAGAGTGTTGGAAAAGGAAGTGAATACTATGCAATATTCCCTCATCCCTTCATCTGCAATGAGTCTTGCGTTTCCCATCTCTGGCCAATTTCTCTCCATCCTGGTCCATAATGTGGACTCCTCTGATGTCCTAGTCAGCTCTCCTTACTAGGTTTATAATAATAATACATCTGATGTTTTTATCCAGAGAAACTTATAATCCAGGGAAGGTATTATAGTCAAGGGGACTCCTGGGGATTTGAACCCATAACCCTTATATTGGCGGTGTACAGTACTACTCACAGAGGTATAGGAGCAGGTTAACTTTGCATGTGTAAAACCAGGACCCGACCAGCTGGTCTGTGGAAGAGGCAGGAGTAGATATTGTTCACACCTCCCTGTTCCTGTTCACAAGCATTAGAAATGAAAGGAGAAATGCCTGCTAACGGGCACAGAGGTTGATGAAGAGGGATCTGACCGGGGGTAGGAGGGTGATAAACACCAAAACAACAAGGGCGAGCCAAGGCTACGATCCAGCTTTGCTTTAAGGCTGTGATGGATGAAAGGTCAACCCAAGGAGAGAAGAGAGCTCCCAGTGAGACCCCGGGCACATGCTGCACATTGTTAGCCCCAGCGAACAGCCCTCCGCCTCATTTGGGCTGCGTCGGTGGTGATTATCACCGCAGTTGGGAACTGGGCCTTCCAGGTCAAGCTGTAGTGGCGCCCGTCGACCTGATGGGCGGCACCATCGGACCTGGGCCTATCGCCATGGGGCGATTCAGACTCTGCCCCGTTCCCACCCCGTCAGGGCACGTTGCACTTTAATGCGAGGTCAGTAACACGGCGAACCAGTGAGCCCACGTCAGCGATAAAGTGAAACAATAATCATGTTCAGGCAAAGCAGGTGATAAGGACAATAATGTCAAGAGCAGACAGAGAGAGAAATGATGTAATGATTCACCAGTTAGGAAAAATAAAAAAGTAAAGCAGCTTTTAAATCGCATCAGCTGCAGATCCTAAAAAATGCTGCATGAGGGAATTCATCTTTTATTTCAATGCAAAAAAAAAAAATGATTTTGGAAAGATATTCCTGTGCTTTATCTGCTTTTAGTGGAATGTTCAGGTGGGAAAATGGTGTGGGGTATTATTTGTGGGGCAGCTGTCAGTTTTTCTGGAGCTATTTTTTCTTCATTGTTTTTTCAATCTTTTACCTACAAAAAGTAAACACACACACACACAGACACACACAAACAGCTCTTTTGTTCACTAAGTTAGTTCTTTTCCTCCTTATTAAGAAACTTTCCCGTTCTCTTTTTTTCAAAAATCACCTGTATTGTTGGTCACACGTCTAACCCAGTGTTTGCGACATCAGACTTCATTAGCGACACGTCAGAAAACAACCGGACCATCTGAGGCTTCTCCTGCATCCGTTTCATTTACCTTTAAGAGATAAGATAGATCGCCAGACGCTGGCTTCGGCTTGCGACGTGTTAGAAATTGCTCATCTTAAGGCTGCTCATTGATAGAAAAATGGGCAGAGAATACTGCGATCTAATCAAAAATGCAGCAGGGAATCGCCGTATTCATCATCGTGTGCCTGTCAGTTAATGCAAAAGCCGAGGGCTGGCAGAGAAATTCATTAAAAGGCAGGATGTGTGTCACGCCGGGGAGGGGGGTGGGTGCGACTGGGGGTTAAACCTGGCGATAAGCTAAAGCGGGGTGTTCCTCAGTTCCTCAGTTGCAGACAAATGCACTTCATTACTAGTTAAACTGTCCAATAAGCACTGTCTAATTTTTGTTTATGATATCAATTAATATTTCAGGTTGCGGTTGCTCATTTGAATGCATTGCTGTGTGGAGATGATGATGATGATGATGATGATGATGATGATGATAATAATTATTATTATTATTCAAGCATATTGCCTACTGTAAATTTGCCCTGATTGTTTTTCATCTTCTGTCTTTGAAATGGAGTTTTACAGTTTTGAAAAGGGACACTTTGTGCCTTACAATATAATTTTAATAAACCATCAAATTATAAAGGGGTTATATACTGGCCGGATTACTTTTTAAGCCTGAAAAACAGTATATGGAGAAAATAGTAGCCCTAAATTTAACTGAACTTAACAGCCAGCTGCTAACCTGTGAACCTGCTTTCTGTCATTGTGTGATTACAATCAGGGGCGATATCTGTCCTAATGATGAGAAGACCCAGGAAGCCAGGATGAAGTGAAGCGGCAGTTGGGCTTCCTCTCTGAGAGGGTGGGGTGGGGAGGAGGGGCCCAGCCTGAGTTCCCTGTGCCTCCACCGGTCCTGGACCAGCCAGGGATAGGCTGCATGCTTTTGCATGTATCCGCCTGACACATTATTGATGAGCCCCATGCCCAGGCAGGATGCTAAAAGCCCACAAAGCCTTCTTTTCTCTGCATTATTAATGAAGGCAATTGCTCCTGATGTATCGCTAAACGACATGATAGGTTGATAGTGCCGGGCCCGTGATATATGGGCACCTGGGTACCTTTGAATCAGTATTGCCCGGTATAAACACACACAGTCAGCAGGTAACCGGGCGCCTCTATTTATTTATCTATTTCTACCTACTGATGAAAAAGGTCCTGCAATCAATCTCTCCATACCTGAGGCTCAATTATAAGTCTCTTAAATTGGTGTATGTGCTCCGTTCAAGGTGTGCAAGGTTGTGCGGGTACAGGGGAATGCCAGAACAGCCACATGAATACATTTAGCCGTGGGTTGTTAGCTAAAGTGCCAACTTGAGCTTAGGAGGATATGTTTTTCACATGCTAGAACTTTAACACTTTCGTTCCTCCCTCTAGAGAAACATAGACCGTGCCATGATGTAATTAACATGGGCTCTGTAGGCTAGGGCTCTGCACTTGTGGTTAGATGGTTGTTGGGTCAAGTCCAGTGGTATGTGGAGTGGTTTCACTATTGGACACTAGAGTAATGCCCTTAATCCCTAATTGCTGATCCTGCTTTCTCAATGGCATGCTGCTTTGGACAAAAGCGACAACAAATAAATGTAATGTAAAAAGCATAATCATGTCCATGTGAGAGGCAACATTCCAGCCATATGGTTTGGTTTCTTCACGCAATATTCCTTATTTCATTAATTAGAAGGTGACTATCCCTGCCAGGGGGCTGGAATATAGAATAAAATGCTTTTTGGTGGTAACAGTCTGTCTCAATCTTGTTTAACAGATATCTCCTGTAATACTCTTCAACTTCTCTTGAAAAGGTTGTTATTAATTCATTATTTTTTTTTTAATAAAAAGTCCCTCCTGTAAAGCAATCTTGGGATTGTAAAAGACACTATATAAATGTAACTTATTTAACATGTGTACATGTAAGCTATTCTTCTTATTATTATTATTACGCAAAAATTGAATTTTTTCATTTCAAACAAACATGTATTTAACATTCACTAAAGTCGGCCTGTACAGACATCAATTAAGTTTAAATTTAGCTTTTACAAAAACTGCACGGAGCAGTTGTCATGTGTCAACATGTGCCGACTAGACTATTGTGTAAGACCTGAGAGTTGTGTTTTTTATTTGACCTTGAGGTATCACAGCACTTCATTTATTCTGCTGGGCTAACCCTTGTCCTTGATCCTATCAATGCAAGTTCAACACCCAGAGTGACCAAAACCCTCTCCTTCCAAAGGAAAGATATAATCCATCTATCTGTGAGAGATGGTTATCGAAATGGAGAGGTAGTCGGGAGGAAAGGAGAGGCCTCTCTTAGACCGTAACCAGTTAAAGAAGACAGAAAGCTAACCTTGCTGTTTGCAGGGAGACATATACATTATTAATGGCACAATTTAGGCTCTTCTTGTCAAAAAACAAAACAAAACAATAGTTTCTAGTAGAGAGTGGACATTGGCACTATTACAAACATGTTTGTGGATGTTTATGCCTGTTTTTTATTATTAGCAAATTAATCATTGTAGTTGTTTCCCATTTAATGAGACTTGCGGCATAACAGATAATGAATTGTCGAAATATTCCTCATATACTTTTCAGTATTCATTCCAAAATGAGAATCATTATTTAAAAGTGGGACATTTTTACACTTGGCTGTGGAAGTGATAAAAGATTTTAAAGCATGCATTTAAAGAATAGATGAACTGTCAGCTTAGAATGTTCTAACATTTACATTACATGAATTGTATGAACTAGGAACATAATTACGTTTGAACTAGTTAATTAAATCGAATGCACACAAGGCAAGGCTGCGATGGTATTGGCCCCAGAGAACGTGGTTGTTTAACTCCTCCTCATTTAAAATCGGTCTTTTTGCTGGAGACATAATGACTTCAGAGGTGTCCGGGGCCCTGCAAAAGATCCCCCAGACTCGCCGAGGGCTGTAGGCTACCAGAGGCTGTGGTGCCAGTGACGGAGCTATCGGCCAGAGGCTCGGGGCTCGATGGCCTCCTGATGACCATGGGCGGCAAGGGGGTGTGGAGGCAGCATCCTGGGACACGGACAGACCTCACTCTTCCTACATCATTCATTCCAGCTGCCAATTTCACACTTTACAGACATTCATCATATATGCTGCATAGGCCTATTATTATTATTATTATTCCTTAATGATGAGGAGAGTAACATTTGAAACTGTTCGGAAGCGCACCAGACATTTGGCTTATAATAGCCATTAATCTTTCTCAATGAATAATTTAAAACACTGCATACTGTACATTAGCTCAATACACTATTTTAGTTAGACTGAAAATATATCTTACAGAAATAAATATATACCGGACACATTGTTTATGCCCACTGGTTAAGACCAGGGGAGTTTCTAGCCATTGAAAAGATCAGGCACTGAGTCAAGTTTACCTGGGGCTTGACTTTTTTCTTTTAAAGGAAGATTGGCATTGGGGCTAAAATACTCAGGGCTGAAATACTAGGGGCTGAAATACTCGAGGTTTGGCTTAAAATACGTTGACTGACCCTAACGACGCCCATGGCTAACACCTCAGGGTTGGCATCAGAGATAGATAGTTAAGATGCAGAAAGTAAAATTTCAGACCTATAGATTTTGTTGCAACCAATCAGTTAAGTATAAAGACTAACAGTAACAGAGTACTCAACTAGTTGGTTGAAACAAAATCTAGGTCAAGAATTTTGCTTTCTGGACCTGAACTATCCACCACTGTTTGGTGCTTAGAATTGCCTCTGCCCTGTGTGTGAAGTTTGTATATTCTCTCTGCACTTTCCTTCCACGGTTCAAAGACATGCAGTAAGGTGACTTACTCTCTCTAAATTACCCATAATACATGTTTGGGAGTGGCTGTGTGCATAGCCTACATGTGCTCTGCGGATGGACTGCCACCATTGTCTTGTGCTATATACTATGAGGATGGGTTCAAGGCCACCCTGTGTGCCTGTAATGGATAATAAGCTGGATGATGAATGGATGTGTAGAGTTGCAATCATTGAGAATAATTATTTCCAATAATGAAGTGGATCATATTTTAAAATGGCCTTTATTTAATAATCATTTATTTAATCGTCAGATGGCGTGTCTTGACCCAGTTTACAGATTACTGTTTACATTCCATACATGTGACTGCAAATAATGCGAATGATTTAAAATACATTGCTACCTTCGCACCTAAAATACTGCTGATCATATAGAAATGCGGGCATATTACAGTTTACAGTACTAGCAACATGGCACGCAGCAGTCCATAGCCAAGTGTATAGACACAAGAGCGCAGGAAGGACATGGGTAATGTCATCGTGAGACAAGAAAGATGTAGCGACCGTACAGGCATGAAGGAGACATGGTACATGAATTATATGCCGAAATAGGAGCTGCTGAATCAACACTGACCAGCGCATTACATCATAATTATAAGGACATTCTCCTACCAAGGGATTTATATTTATAAAAAAAAACGCTCAGCAAATAATTACCCTGCTGTTTAGGCGATTGCAGGCGGTAACATGCTGTCACAAGCGGGCGTTTACTGAGATCTTCCACATTCAATTTCCTTCCGCTGGAAACAAAACAGAAAAATGGTTGCTAATCAGCTGTGGATGTTACAGCTACCCCTGCAAGTTATTTCAAGCACGTTTGCTGTTTCAGTCAGCAGCCATAGGCCTACTCGTTAAACACTTCATTACTAATCACCCCCCCGACACCGCCAAATTAATATGAAATTGCCAGTACTTATTTTTTCCCGTGTGGTTAAACAGCATATTCAGTTGTTGAAGATCGCTTAAAAAATTAAATGTCATCTATGTATTTATCTTAATGGGAGAAAATATTTGTAGACAGTTTCAATTATTAGAAAAAGTATTAAAAGAAAATGCTGCTCCGAGGGGAAAAGCTGTCAGATAATACGTGAACAAATACGAAACAAATTAAACCGCACAATATGTTAGACTAATTGTGAAGAGAGTGCCCATAAATCACGCATTACGATGTTAATGTTGTGACCCTGCGGTTTGTGTGAACATAATGAGAATTTACACTGCCAGGTTATCCCAGAAAAGAAAAAAAACTATAATCTAGAGTCAGTTAAAAGGTCAAGAATCAATAATAAACACGGTTGATATATTGAGCGATCCCGATAAATCCTTAAAAAGGCTCATATTTAAAAGCAATAGAGAGTGATGGGCAGTTTTGTCATTGTAAGCATCGGGGCACTTATGCAGACCTAGGCGCAGATGAGAGCAGCCTAAAATTAGTCGTGCCAAACAATCAATTTCTATGTCACCTGAATGGCTGGTTTAATTCGGTCAATTAAATAATTCAAAGGGAAATTAGTTCACTTCTCTGGCTGTTTTACGCTGAATTCTACATAGACACATTTTAATAGCCCTATCTGGTCCGGGGTAAAGGTTTACAATGGGGAGCACGTCCAAAAAGAACAATCATAAGGGTCACCGTTCTGAGGCCAAGAGACCACGGCGGCGCTTTTGCTATTCACCAACCGAGTTCAATTAACTCTCCCGGAGCTGATCTAACTCGATTTTTAATGCGTACCCAAAACAGAAATGACTAAACAATAAACCATCAAATAATGCCACCTACAGCCATGTCAATGTCAGACAAGTTCACCTTGAAAACATGCTTTTTACACATGGTCCAATAGCCTATATGCAAAAAACATATGTTAGCAATATCACATGCTGCACAAGTATCCATGCAGATGTTTTTTTATTTTTTTTTACTAATAATTAAAGTACGCAATAGTGTGTATTAAAAGGCAATAGAAGGTAAGTATAGTTTTAAATCGGAAAATATTTAATTACTCGCATTTATTAATTCTGATTTATCAAAAGGTAATCAACGACTCCTTTTCGCATATTCACTTTCTCTTTAAAGAATACTTTATAAAAAATAATACGGTTATTGGGCAATATGATGATGGGGAAAACAAACTATATTAACGTTCAATAAAAACCATATGGGTGAAAAGTAAAATTAATAAGTGTCCATATGGTTTTTTGCATCTTTAGATTTTAACCTTCACACTTAATTCCTTTAGCAGGTGTTAAAGCGCCAAGGTCAGATTAGTGTACATCTGCCCATTCCCGGCACTCCGGTGCTTTGAACAAAAGGGAAAATGGATCGATTACAGTGTATTATTCGGTAAACTAGTGAGAGGGAATGTCAAAAGCCCATTTCTGAATTGCACAGAGAGTGCCTTTGAGTTTGGTTTCGGGGCTTGAATATACCGACCACCAAGCACATGAAGGCATATGGAAATCACCGAAGAACCGACATGTAAGCAATGAACTTGACAAGTGGTATGCAAAACAACCACAATAATATTCAACTCATATACACTGCATATAAACATCAAAAAGGAATGCAAGTATGTTTCATAAAATTAAATATGCCTGAATTTCTCCAAGTACTGAGTTATGCCGTTTTTCCTATTTGACAAACGTCAGTCACAAAGGATATGTAGCCGAGGTCAAAATGACAACATGTACAACAATTGAATAATTTATTTATAGGATACAAACGATGGTTTTTAAATATGCAGAAACGGCAATGGGAACGCCGAGCCCGTGCGCTGTAGTGCCTCTCCAGTCCGCCGGCTCGCGCCTCGCCAGCCAGCTAGCCACCTACATCCTGTACGGCTGTTTGGTTTCCTGTGCTTTTTTTATTGAAATGGTGGCTCCCTGATGCGTCCCACCTTCCACCACCTTCAGTGGTAATTTGAAAGTAACTAGTTGAGCTTTTTCCTGTGGGAGGTTTTTTTAATGTTCCGCGCAGCCGACGCACAGAACTTCGTTAAAGCGAGAACCAGCTGGTAAGTCGGCACTGGCGCTCGGAGTAGACGCTGGCTAATGGCCGGTTAGCCGGCTAGTGCCTACCGTAGCGTAGTTTATCTTAGCTTAGCTTAGCCTAGCCTAGCCTAGCCATGTTTTACTTACCGGCGTTCTTACGTGAAAAGCACCCCATCTCCCTCAAGCTACAACACAACGCTTTATGTCTTCTTATTTTGCCTCGACACGTTTTCCATAGAAAAGGTTCAGTAATCTGAAGCGCACTGACAGTTTAGCGTCTGGTCACCTCAGTATTTTATGCTTTTTAAGTGTAGCTAGCCGGTTAGCTGTTTCGCTAGTTAGACTTCGTTTACCAAGGATGAAACCCACCGCACTATTATCTTACAAGCTTTCGTTGGAATGGTGTTTAATTGTCACTGCATGGAATGTGATGTCGTACATCAATATAATGTATATTTTTATTACCAGTTGTGTAAAACGAGAATGAGAAACTAAATTACCTGACAGAAATACACTACAGTGTTGTCTATCTAGTGAAGAGTCATTGTTTATCAGGAAAATTGGTTGCTAGTTACAAAGTGCAAACAGTAATATTATGGACGTTACCTGCCTGTCATATACGTGCTGTTTAATGATAAGTACAGAAATCTTAACCCAGTCTAGTTCCTTAGTGTGAGATATTAGAAATTAAAAGGACACCAATAGGTTAGTATTTTAAGTCTTTATCAAGCACATTTCTGTATACTCGTTACCTGTATACCAATATACAAACTGAAACAAAATACAGGAGGACATGCTTTTAAATAATTAGAGGGGGTGGTATTAATGGAAAGCGCAAGCTAAATGTGTTCTTATTTTTAGTTCAAAGAAAATTATGCTCCTACTGATGAATACAGTGCTTAAGCATAAACAAACTGAGATGTTTGTTAACCAGAGCTTTGACGTGGCCTGCTGTGATTATAACCTGGGTTAAGGGGTTGTCTTAAGGTCACCAGTTGTGAATTCGATGAGCACTATGTAACTGGTGTACGATTATAGCCTGTTATGTGTAACCTGTTTTCTTGGGGAAAATGGAAGAAGGTGATGTTTCTGGTCTGAACACCTCCACCTGTTTCATTCTAAGGTTGGGAATTGTGTGGCTTCTCAGGCTCTGAGGCCAGGGAATAGTTTTCCTCCTTTGTCCAGGCTTGGAAAGAAGAATGTGACATGAGCCTTTGAGAAATTGTCTGCGGCCAAGAGCAGAACAGCTTGTTTTGCCGCAAAACATGCTCAGCATTTTCTTTTTCAAGTAGGAGCACTGAGAAACCTTTCGGATGTTAGTTGTTTTCTAGTAGCCACTTGTAAGTTCGTTTAATATAAATATTAGTCCTGAGGGTGCAGACGGTGTTTGTAATATGTTTTTGTCATGTTTGTGTTTTGCTCAGGCACTTCCGCAGGACGATGGACGAGCTGGTCCACGACCTGGTGTCAGCGCTGGAGGAGAGTTCTGAGCAACCCCGCGGGGGTTGTGGGGATGGGGGGGACCACGCCCTGGCAGTGGGGTGCCTGCTGAAGAGGCAGGCGCGCAAGAGGCGTGGCCGTAAACGGCGTTCGGACAACGCCCACCCACCGTGGGAGTCCTGCCACCCCCTGAGTGAAGGCTCAGAGTCCAGCCTGGAAGACCACCGGGAACACCGAACCACCAGCCATGCTCGTGACAACAGTGACTCCGACGACCAGCTCTTGGGCCCCAAGCGCAGGCTTCCCCTGGCCCTGGATGGAAGGCGACCCCTGTGGCATGATGACCTCCAGGGGGCAGAGGGGCTGGGCAGCCGCAGCCTGCGCAGGCGGAGGAAGGTGAAGCGCATGGCTGTAGACCCGCCATTGGAAGTCTCTGGCATGTTCGCCCCACCTCTGCCCAAGCCGCACGCCAGTGCCAGAGAGATGGGCCTGAACCCAGAGGCTAAGGGGACTGAACCTGGGAAGAGCAGGGTTAAGAAGAGGAAGCTGACCACCAGCAGGCAGGGGGTGGAGGCGACTGACGAAGGTGTCGTAGTGGAAAGTGAGGAGTCCAGCCAAGTAGGCAAGGACAAAATGGACTATGAGGAGCACAAGGGATCAGACGAGGAGATGAGTGACAGGTGGCTACTCCTATTTAGGTTTTTTTATTTTTTTTGAGAGGAGCAAGAAATTCCTTTTGCTGTAAACAGATCAGAATCTCCCATTATGATGATTACTATGCATTATCTAATGACCCTGGAAAAGTTTTATTAATCATTTTCGGGCAGTAGTTCTCAACCCTGGGTCCTGGCAGGCAATGATTTGTCACGCTACCTGATCGCTTAAGAAGTCGATTGAACTAATTATTACGGTAATTGAACTAATTTAGCATTCCGTGTCACTGCTCGGGATGTGAGCCATTTAAAGGAACCTGAAGAGCCCTCACACAGTGTGTGCACACAGGATCAGAATTAACACTCACAGGCTTAATATATTCCCAAGTTAGGGTTAAATGGTATTGGGAGAAATTCACATTCAAAATAGTAGTGATAAATATTGCAATATTTATAAAACAAACAGTTGAAAATTTGCCCAAAATAAACTATAGGTAAATGGAACTTATCTACCACTATACTCTGCCAAATAAATTGGTAGTGTTGCCCTGAGTTGTGCCAGCAGACACCAGGCAGTGCCTACAAATCACTTGATTTTGCTCAATATCGTCTTTATGGAATCCAAAATGTTTCCTTTCCCTGGAAGACAGATGTCTTTTGGTGACCAGTTCTTGCCTGCTTTCCTCCATTTTACTCATTAATGTTACATTTCTCATAAATGCATCACACAGTCTATGAGTGAGTCTAACGGCAAGGATGAAAATGAGTATAATTGGCTTGTAGAGCCCATACACAGCTCATGCAAAACAGCGGTAAGCTTTAGACTGATTAAAAAAAAAAAAAAAATCTATACTAGATAATGTTGAAAAGAAACCATAATTAAAATTGTAAAGCTTGCGAAGTTTATAACAGTAAAAATAGTTCAGCATAACTCATTGATGGTCTCAATCCAGCTGGTTATCGCAGTCCTTATGATGTGACAAGTGCGTGGGCAAAACATGCAATGTCGATATTAACATTGCATGTTGTGCTGGCATATCACCAAGGCATTTTTTATTCTGTATATTTTGCTCACAACGCATGCCTGATTTTAATCCCAAAATTGTCAAATGAATCCTCTTGACTTCTGAAAATCAAATATTGCCAGCTCACTTTAATATGCTGGGTAGTGTATTGATGGGTTCTGATAGGTCTCCTTAAGCTGTGTTTCCTGCTGCCCAATTTCTTTGTTGGTCCTTCTTGGGAGCTTAAAGCTACACTGATGCATCAAAGTTGTTTTCCCATGTTCTTAGGCACAACGTGCTTGGCAGTTTCAGAAAATTCATATAGGTTCTGCTGTACTGCTCAGACGTACTGTTGATGGAATCGGCAACATTTTATTGCAGTAGTAATAAAACAAGCCCTTTCATGGTTAATTTTCTGATGTAGGATTGTGATGTGTAGATGGCCGTTTTGTATGATTCCCAAAGAGCTGCTGCACTTCTAAGCATATTACCTAAATGATGGAGAAACAGGGTGTGATCACCGCCCTTTGTCAGCTCTTTCCCAAAAGAGCCTGCAGTGGTTTTTATTTAAGCGCTGAAACGTGGTGGTTTGCGCATGTCCCCCAGTTCAGAGGTTCATAGGGAACAGATTTTGGCGCTAGATGGGATACACCTGTCATTAGTGAAGGTAGTCAGTGTTCAATAAGTAGATTTTCAGAAGGCAGCCAGGTACACAAGCCTTAGGGGCTGATGATAATAGAAATGACTGCAAATGAAAAATGAAATGATCCTTTATTTGCACAAGTGCAGGAAAGCTTCTTTGTCTACCCTGTCTTGCTCTCCTTGAGAGAAATTTCAGAGTTTGTTGTTCTTTCAGTATAAATCCTCTAAATCTATTAAAAAATCTGATTTTTACATGTTAGGGTTTTGGGAAACTAGGGGTAGGGTTACCTGCTTTAGGGTTTAAACAAATGAATTTGAATTGATTTTGAATTCCTCTTTAATATGTTGATTATATACTGTAATTTTTAAGAAATGTTTTTATTTGTTCCTCTGTGAGTATTTTCTCATTTGTATTATCTTATTTTCCAAACTTTAAAATGAGGTTCTTTTAACTGAAACGCTAACTTAGTAGCTTGCCTCTGGAGTCTCACATAGTCGTACATAACTTGGATTTTCCAAAAACCCTAAAGGGACCATTCTCACTTTTCATACGGATGTATTTTATCATGCTTCTAATTAGGGGTGGGCGATATAACCAAAATCTTCTATCACGGTAGAAGCAATTTTCTACCTCGATAACGATATATATCACAATATAGCAATTTGTATCTGGAAAGGCATAAATAAAAATTCAAACACAAAGAAACTGTTTTACATAATATAATTTTATTTAAACTGTGAATTGCAGCATTACTTTAAGTAAAAAAAAAAACAACCATACTGTTTACTGCAATGTATTGTAAATTTAATGTTTTTTTCTCAGAACAACAGGTACTAACATAGGCTGAATATGTTACTAATCATAGACTTGTTATAAGGGCACCTCTAGAATATGGCTGCGTTGAGCGGCTCGTCCACAGATCTTCAGTCGTTGCGAAGTGAGCGACATCACGAAGCTCATTTTCCACTTCGCTACGGCAAGACATGTATAAACTTGGCAACTCCACTTGGCGAAAATATTTGCGGCTTGGCATTACGTATCTTGCATCCAGTGTTTTCACTAAAGCTTTAAACCCCTCCTTTTCAACTGTGCCATGTCTTTGCAAATGTGCGTTGTAATAGCACGCGTTATGTCTAACCATCTTCAAGATTTCTTGTCGTAGGGAATTGCTTTTGCGAAAGACGGCGTTAAGGAAGTTTGTATGGGATTTTTGGGCTTGCAAGCGCTCTGTGATGATGTAGATGAGTGGGCTGAGGTCTGGCGCATTTTTTTTACTTTGGCCATATTCGTTTGGATGCTTGGATTTGAGATGATAGAAAATGCTTGACGTGTTTCCACCGCTTGCTAAAACGGTGCTCTTGCATACCTTGCAAATCACGTTCGTCTCATTCATATCACTTTTCCTATACCCAAACCAATTCCACACCACAGACGATGCACCTTTTTTCTTTACAATCTCCTCGTTGTTGGTTTCGTCACATGTAAGCAAACTCACCGCTGCACCCTCTTCTTCCATTGTCGAAGTGAAAGTGTACTGCGTGGTTACCTAACGTGCAACGTCTCGTGATCTCAATCGCGATTAAGACGATAGACCAAAATCTCTACCGGTTGACAAATTTCTACCGGTTAGTCGTGTCTACCGGTATATTGCCCACCCCTACTTCTAATGTTGGGCAGTTATCTAAGCTACTTTAATTGTCTGTAATCGTATCCATGTTGTTGTTGCTTAATTCGGCGCGTTTCATTGGGGTCATCCTGCGTTCTCTGTGTATTTATTGAGATCAGATGAAAAATTAGCAGAATACCTGATTAGTAATGCTGGGGATTGGTCAGACTGCCGATGTCACACTTTGTGAGAGTGCGTCTAGCACCCCAACCCATCTTTCACTTCCCCTCACATCATCAGTCATCGGTCTGCGTCTTTCTTTTCTGTTGTCGGGCGCTCTGCCTGAGCATTTGACAGCAGTCAAAAAGGTTAGCCATCCAAAGCCCATGATACATACGACCGTTGACAGCCATCGGCCAAATTGGCCGCCCTCCGGCAATTGCGGGGACCAATGGAAATACGGGGGACACTCTGCCGGTGGGACCATTCTACTGGACCCCTCCGGCGAGCGGGTTGGCTTGTGAATTGCTTTGGAACGGGAGCGCGTGCAAATGGGCTGCCCCCTTCCTTCTACATGAAGAAGGGCTGCTTCCAGGGATGACATGCCTGCAGGTGACCCTGAGGACCAGCTTGTCCATCACTACAAGTGCCCGTCTAGGCAGAGGAAAGGAGTTCGGGCCTCAAATTATACTTTGCTAAGCTTAAGAAAAAGGGGACTTCCTCAGGCTACGGAGGGATTAATATGCATCTTCTGCGTTAAATGTTCGCAGAATAATCTGAGTCCTGTGTGTCTTTGCCTGCTGAGCTGTTTCTCCTTTTAGATGAGTGGATGTAAGTTACCCCCTTTGATGCAGAGCGTCTGCTCCCCTGCCAGCCTTTGTGGTGAAACGCACTCTGACGGCGGAGATCTGTCAGCCGGTGTGGGGAACTGCCTGATGGATTCTCTCTTCCTGTACCCCGCGAAGAAGGACATTAAATGCTGCTGGCCTCACTGTCACGGCGTGAGATTTATAAGCTGCAGGGCCGACATATTTTCATTACCGTTCCCCCGCGTTTCACTAACAATCCCACCGGAGTTTCAGGCTTCGGCCAACATTAAAATATTCATCGGGTCGATATGGTAACGCTCAAGATGCCACACGTACGGGGGCAGGGTCGGCGTTGCGGGAAGTGTTCGATTATTCAGGGTCATTTTTCCCAGACCGGCACTAAGCTATAGGTTCTGTAGTATGGACTGTACATCTGACTGGAAGGTTGTAGGTTCAAGGTCCGGAAAAAAATCATGCTGTATTATAGCTTGATAAACACAATCTGTAGGCAATTTAGAATTTAATAATGACAATGTGTTTCTGCCTGCCTGTATACACACCTCCCATTCTTGCAGAATGGACCTTTAGCGTCCCGTTAGCGTTTTTAGTCATTTTAAAATGGGCTAATTCATGTGAGCGAGCCTCTGCTAATCACCCTAAATTGTACATTTATTTCTCTTGACCGTCTTGTCTGTTTTTTTTCTGTCTCCCTTGTCCCAGTGAGACTAGCAGCGTCAGTAACAGCAGTGACGGCGGCTTGTATACCAACGACGAAGGAAGGCAAGGTATCCTCAGCTTTTTAAGATTCTCGGCGGGCTTTTAGAATGCTCGTTAACGTAACGATACTCTTTAAAAGTGGATCATCTCAGTAGGTACATTTCGTTCCTCGTGCACGGATGTTATGGTTGCGGTGACTGCTATTTTGAAGCTGACCCTGCTCGATGCTGTGACATTTCTTGCTCCCAGGCGATGACGAGCAGAGCGACTGGTTCTATGAGGGCGAGCCGGGTGGGGCTTGTGGGATAGCCGGGGTCATCCCTTGGTGGGAGAAGGAGGACTCCTCTGACCTGGAGAGGGAGCTATCCGACCCCGTTTTCAACAGCATCCTCACAGGCTCCTTCCCTCTCATGTCCCAGAAAGCTCAGAGAGGTCAGTGACCTGGCCCCCCCCCCCAATGTCTGTAAGAGGGAGGACGTATGTGCATTGTGGGGGGTCTATCTTCCTTTCTGTATCTGTCCAAGCCGTCTGTTACACCTTGTCCTGCTCAATTGAAACGCATAAATCCCTATTGCTGTTTGTGTAGGATCATTATATTTCTGCTTAGAGGTCAGTGGAGCTGAGTCAGGAAAGCTGTTCATGAACATCTGCCTCCATGCTCTTCCTGTTTCTTTGAGTGGTTCAGTACCTGTCTGAGTACAAATTATCATCAGATTAGCATTTCCCTGTCTGCCCCCCCCCCCCCCCCAATCTCACTTCAAAGCTACGTTTCCTTCCTAGTTGGTGGAAGAGCCCCGTAATCACTGTTTGGTATGTGCCGCCTCAGGTTTTCAGGCCAGGCTGAACCGTCTGCATGGCGTTCCGTCTTCCCCGTCAGCGCCGACCGCCGTGAAGGTACGTCATTCGTTTAGGGAAGGGCTGAAGCACAAGGAAGCTGTTAGTAATGCTGAAGATCCTGCATTATTCCTCAGATGGAAACCCCAGACAAGATGGATGAGCGTCAAAGTGAGCAGGGCAGCCATCTTTACATGCTGTCTGTGGTCACATTTGTGACAGGCAGGGGGGGGGCGGGGTTTCTGGGGACCTTATTTTGGGACCCTGCCATTGTAGTGACTTTAGCCAACAGGGGGGCCGTCGAATCTCTGGGGGCCCATGGAAATGCGTGATTTGAGGGGTGGCAAATGGCACTGCTGGTGACAGGCGTATTCTTTAGTCGACAGTGTATTCCTGACAGTGCTGCTCACTTGCTGTAGGAGTGAATGATTAGGAATTTTTATTTTTATTTTTTTTTTCCCCCTTTTTGGGTTTTTGCTATCGTTATTGAATACTCCCGTTACACACAGTGGTTCGTAAGCCATTCCAGTTGGGGCTTTCCAGTGAAACTCGCTGCCTGTAATTGATTGAGGATGTATACTTTTCCACATGACGGGCTGGGGAGTCTCAGATCAGCGGCTGTGTGCGCGAGATGTGGCGTGTGGAAGCGTGCGGCTCCCATCAATACAGACTCCCCAGATTATGGCCACGTCCCGTGTCTGTGTATCTGTGTTACTGCGTGGTCCTTCCCGTCACTTCGCGTTGGCTTTTCCCTCATCTACACACCACGTGTTCAGACTGTGTTGTGTTTAGCGTGTTAATGGGAGCCCCTTTCCTGTATACAGGTTGGGGACGATGCTGAGGTCTTTGCGGTGACTTTCTGCCGTGTGGCCTTTGGCGTCTCGAGGCCCCTTGTTTCCACCATTCGCTCTTTTTGGACATCCCTGGATATTTCCAGTAGAAGTGGATTTTTATTGTTGCCTGTTTTTCAGTTTTACAACGAAGTTATAAGGTTTTTTTTTTGTTTATATACCTTTAGTGTCTGTGCCTATATAAGAGTAAAAATAACACAACGTCAGCAACCAAGGGAGTCAAATGGCAGGTTGTAGCACTTCCACTGCTTTCTGGCTTTGTACTGGGCAGCCAGTTCAGTCCTTAGACGCGTCAGAGCCCAGATTGTCTCTCTGACAGGTCTGTACCGCTCTCTTTGACTCACATGCTCTGTTGTCTTGGCAGACTGGCACTATGTCATCCACCCACCCCCCTCCCCCCCCTTCGATTTCCCATCTGATTCTACTTTACCAGCAGTAATTGGCTGATAGAGTACATGCTGTGGCTCTGTTTCCTTCATAACTCCTTGTCTTTTATTTATTTATTTTGCCGACGATGCCGATAGAATTCCGAATCCGTACCACTGAGGTCGTGCTGCGCGTGGATCAACGGTCGAGGTTCTGTTGGAAACACAGCAGTCTGCGTCCGTCTGCAGACCCGGTCGGCTCCTTGTTCTCCTCAGGGTCTTGGTGCGCTTCCCGTTATTAGGAAATTAATTGGATTCTCGGACATTCAATCCTTCAGGTGAATGATTTAGCTGTCTGTTATTAGATGCGTTCCTGTCTGCAGTAAGGGATTATTAATGCGCTTTCTCTGCTAATAGCCTTGTCTTCCAGGGACCCAAAGAGTATTGCTTATTTATAGGCTTTGAATAAGATTTTTCACTGGTGTAGAAGAAATATCTTTTTTAAGACTTAAAAGAGCAGTAGTGAGTAATCGTATCAGCCCCAAAGTCTCTCTGTTACCGGGGAAACGGGTCACCACTCCCCCCTCGTGCTCTTGAGTTTCTGTTTGTCAGTATCTCTCAGTGACGAAAAGCGGGCGTCGGTATTGGTAAGTGTCCTCCATCCGTCAGCAGTGGCAGCGGCCTGCACGGCTCGGGCGAGTGTGAGGCAGGACGGGGCGTCCCGTCCAAAGCGCAGATCTTCACAGGCTTTACGCTGCCTGGGGCGTGGAGGCGTGTTTAGGGGCCGCGGCATCATTGAGGACCGCAAACGGGGCTGCGTCTGCAGACTGAACCAGTCGCCGTATTGCCCGCGATGACCTCGGCACCCAGATGTTGCATCTCTGCTGCGCGAGTGCATGAGCCACGTGGCTTATTTATGTGTCTAGGTTCTTATCCAGACATGTGGCTTGACAGGGGCCTGTATCACAAAACGGGATTTCTTGCTTAACTTGTCGGACTTGAGGTTGTCTGGGCTGAACGTAAGTGAACGAATATAAAGTCCATTTAAACTGGGCTACCTTAAATCTGGCTGAGCAAAAAAATCAGTCTTTGCGATTGACCCTAGGTGGTGTTCTGTGTTTGTGTTGTGGAACTGGGCAGCCGCCCTCTTAGTTATACCTCCTTAAAGGTAGAGCTTTTGTCCTGTCTGTTTAAGCGCTTTGTGAATCGCATGCTTACAATTCTGTCCATGTATTAGGTGTTTTAGAAAAGGGAGCCTCCCTGATTTGCTGATGTAAAAAGGACGGGGGAGACAGAAGCCAGGAATTTTGTTTATGTTCTGTTCTGCAGTTTTAGGGTTTTTTTTTTTTTGTCTTGTTTATCCCTCACTCATTAGCCTCTAAACGTCTACTGAATAATTCAGGGCTATAGCCACGCTGCTTTCCTGGAGGTCAGGTGGAGAGATGGTTATCACAGGTCATCCATTCTTGAATGAGATCAAGGTGACCTGTTTTTTTTTTTTTTTCGTATTCAAAGAATGTTTTAACGGGAGATAAAAGTGTAATGATCTAAGGGGAGCCTTTCTCACCAGGGAAGGCTCCCTTCGCCTATTCATTATGTTTTTAAAGCGGACCCAAACGCTGTCCTGGCGAGGTGCCCTTCTCTCCGCACCATTATTATTTTATTGCTGCAAACGCAGTTTTCCTAACTTCCTCCTGCAATCTAG
>JABFEA020000042.1:19444361-19457071 GCA_019775915.2 Cyphomyrus plagiostoma
CAGTTTTCCTAACTTCCTCCTGCAATCTAGTGACCTATGGGGGGTTGGGGGGGGGGGAGGAGCTGGGGGAGGTTTTATATGCTAAGTGAATAAACATCTCTGGCTCCTAAAGGTGCATCATTTGGGGAGGTGATGCCGGGGCAGGTAATTACGGCAAAAATAAGGGTGGGTGTGTGTGCGTATGCGTGAGACTGCCGCCTCGTAGCAGCATCCATAGATCCGGCGCGACATCGTCCATAGTCAATAGCTGACGGGAAGAATGAGTGGCGCTAAATAGGGATTGTGGGGGGCATGGGCTCATAGCCCCAGCTCTCCATTGTAGGGTCTCCCCACTTTCACCAGGGTTAATTGATTGGAGAGGAGGCGACCAATTACAGCTTTTCAAAAGCACAGAAATATTAACTTTTCCATAACGAGCAGAGTGTAGAGTACCGCACACTTCGGCAATCGATTAAAAGGTTTTGGGACACTTTCGTCGCTCTCGCTAGCTTCATAACAGCCCCGCCAGACGGAAAAATTCATCTGTGTATTGCGTAAGGAGAATTTTTCTTTTTTTTTTTTAAATATGGAAAGCATTCTACTACTTCACAGGCAGAGATGTTTAGAGTACAAGACTATGATTTTAAATTTAATTCGGTCTAAGTCCCTGTCCGAATGATAGTGATAAATCAGTCTTAAAGGAATAATCAATGTTTGTGTATCCATAATGAAGAAACTCCGCCGGTTAACTTGTAAACTTCTAAAGGTCCTGTTTGGAGATTTAAGCTCTCTACAGTTCATTTTTGGTTTTGTCCATATTTGTCTCACACTACATAAATATACAAAAACACATTTTTATGTATTGAAGCAGTTTTTTTTTTTTTATAAAAAAAAAAACTGTGTGTGTGTATATATATATATATCTCCTTAAAAAATATATATATATATATTTTTTTTTTAAGGAAATATCGGAATTATCGGAAAGTCTCCATCTACATTTTTGTCCAGAGTTATGATGGTACCATGTTCGCAAGCCAATCTTTTCACTGTTGCAAGATGCGTCCCACTAGTGTAACCAGTGGTTCGCCTCGCCTGGACCCAGTCCGCCCCCCGCTGCCGTCGTTCAACATGTGTGCAGAGTTGGCGTCACGCATGCGGGTCGCCACCTTACCAGGGGCCGGTGATGAATTGCAAATGGCCGGCACCCAGCGCACATGCAATAAACCCGAATAAATCTTCGGTGTATAATAATGACAGGAGCCGGGGGGGTGGGTCGAAGGGGGGGGGGGACTGGCAGCTATAATGGCTTCGCAGTTGTTTCCCGCCTCACAACAGCTCTCTTATCCATCATTACCTGCCAGACCTCACAAAGGGACCAGGACGAGTTGGTCTGACGAAGGATGAGCTGTTTGCTGTCGAGGGCACCGCCAGTCCCATCTGGCATGACGTAAATGGGCTTCTTTTAATTTCTCCCACTGGTTCCTCTGATCATTTCAAGCAGATATCGGACTCCTTGTGAATGGCCTGTTAGAAGTTCCTGTGTGCATTAAAGCCAGGTTGTCTGGTAGTGATGTCACCATTTTTTTCTTTCTGTCTGCAGTTAAATGAGCACTGTGAGTTGAAATCATGGCAGCATTTACTGCCGTCACTGACACTCCTTCACCAAGGCCCCTAAGCCTGTCCCGTCCCGATCTCGTCCCAAGTTTATCGATCCGAGTTGCCTCTAAACCAGTGATTTTTTTAATTCTTTTTTTCCCCCCCGACCTGTCATGAGCTTGACCGCTGAATTTAAAGTCTTATTATGCTTAAATCTTGGCCACAGGGATCCCCAGCAGGCCAGGCCTCAGTGCCCTTCTGTGACCTGTTGTGGCTTAGAGTCTGATTGTGCACATCTGCAATAGTGTGCTTGCCATGCCGGGTCCTGACAGGCGCATGAAGTAAGCGTCACGAACAGCCCATCTCCCGGTAAGATGTGAGCACGTTGTTTCCAGGTAGACAGAGCCTATTCCGGGGAGCACCTGGTGCCCTTTCCTTGCATTTCGACATAATTTATGGTGGCACTTCAACATGGGCTTTTCATCTTTTACCCAGCTATTTACTTTTATGTTTCTTTTTCCCTGCTTTCTTGGGCTGTCACCCCCCGCCTCCCCTGTGCATCGCCAAGTGTTTGCTTGGAGTTCTCGCCTGCTCCATGTTTTTCGGCGATTGGAAGCGTAACCTGTAATTAAGCGATGGGTCTCCTTTCCTTTAACAGCTTCAGCTTAAAGTTACTGAATTTCTTAGAGGTATATGGGAGAGAATTTCAGGATCTGCCGTGGGTTCATGAGTGATATTAATTGGAAGGAGTTCGCTGAGGATTATAAAAGTGGGTTTAATGTAATTTTATTCCCTGTTAACCTCACTGCTCAGCACAAGGAAATTTTTCTCTTCTGTGTGTTTGATGTAAATATGTTAGTTTTATGTTTGCCTGATGGTGTCTTTTTCCTACTTGCACAAAATCTACGCAAGGGCGTAGTTGACTGGAATTTTAGCCCTAGCATTGCGTCAATCAGGCAGGTGGGCGGGTCGATGATGTGTGTGATGTCAGTGGGTCAGGCCTGTGCAAGTGATTCGAAGGCCAACGGTTCAAATCCCACCCTCAGCAGAATAGTGTATGATGGGATATGTGAAGTTTAAAGAATTATTATGGGGCTCTACTCATGCTTGTACAAATGACAAAGCATCATTTCATTTCATTTGAACAGTCTCATTCTGTAAAAACCTGTCTGGTTGCCACTTGCTTGAGGCACTGAACCAACCCACTATGTGGATCATGGTCTTCTGGTTGCTCTTCTCCTGCATGGAAACGGGCCCGTGGCGGTGATCACAAAGACCCATGGGTGCACAGATGCTGTAATCATGTTTTTAAAATATTATTACTGGGCTCACACAGATGCAGATTGTGGATCTTTTGCGATTGCTATGCATTGCTTGAAAAATTGTATGAAGGTTCAAGATTCTTTATTTGCCTCTTGTACATTGCTACATATGAATTCTGGAAACATCAAAGCAGGCATGTGACTAGGAACTACATAGATGTATTTATGGAACAAATGTGAAATACATAGAAGAAATAGAAACAAAATATAGTTAAATGTAGATATGTGAAATTATAAAAGAAATGGCTGAAATAGGAAATACAACAAATGTGCAAAGTGTCTTTGTCCTGTAAAGTATATTGTTAATTTATATGGGTAGTGTATCAAAGGTGTTTGGCTCATATTGATAGCAATCAATGTGAGCCTTTGCATGAACTTGTGTAATTTCCTTTTGATATGTAGTAATAAATGTGTATGAAGCCCAAGCAGACTCACTGTTATGGAGAGGAATGCAGTGAAACCTGACAGCCACTGTCTTTTCAAGTCATCTGTCAGCTGGCTCTCGTCAAATGGAAGTGCTTGTAGTTATTTATAAAATGTTCTTGAGTCTTTGTTTTGTATACATAAAATTGAACTGAATATTCAGCTCTTGTGCACAGGGTGTAGTTTGTATGTGATAAGATGGGACAAGCACTTTGCAGGCTAAGCTCTTAAAATTTTGGGGTTAAACTGTTATTTACAGCACTGTAATGTGGAGTAAGTAAGAGATCATCTCTGCGTGATTCCCGTGCAACATTAATTTTACCTCTTGAGGGATCCTGTCCTTTTACTGTAAATAATTATGCCTGATGCAGTGACAGGCTGTTTATGGAGTCACACATGTGGCATTGTGTCTGATTTAAATCCCTGGTGGAAGAAGTCTGCCTTTCAGGCAACACCGTGTTCAGTGTGTGAACGAGGTGCTCATGTGGGCAGAGTCAGCTGAGTGGCATAGTGGGGTTGTACAGTGGTATCTCTATGGATGCAGCTTCCAGAATCCCCTCTCTAGGCACTTGGAGATACTGTAGATGAAGGAGGCGGGACCAGGAGCTCACGTCCTCCTGGTTTGTGGGTTCAAGCCCAGATCAGTGCCTGTGGAGCTGGTGTTTCTTGCTGTGCTTCTGTACGCTCTGTCGGCTTTGTTTGGTTTACTCAAATCCATGCTTATCCACATCCCTGAACCTTCTCTCTCACACACACCATTTTTTCTGGGATTGGCTTCAGAGTCTGATATCGGAGTTTGGCGCATCTGCTCGCTTGTCTGTTAAGTGTGACCTTTAACCCCACAACGGAGGTCATCAAGGTCATCACTTTGTTACCAGTATCAGACCTAAACAGGTAGTTCTCACATTTATGCCACCAATCTGATTACCTGCTGAGAGTGTATTATGCCGCTGTGTGTTTTCCCCTTACCAGTTTCTGTTGTTCAGATTCGCATAGTTTAGTATATTTGGAAGGTGGGATTACTGATTTTGTGAGAAGAGTTGGCCAGAAGTTGTAGCGCTGTATGTTTCCCAGTCCATCTTGAATTTTTGTAGGAAAGCTCAGCCTTTATAGGGTGTCTGTCTGAAGCTGTACTCTGGCTGTGCAAAGCCAGACTAGATGAGTTGGGGCCACACAGTGACAGGCTCCGCGCCACAAATACCCCGGTGTGGTTTTGTTTGTTCTTTGGTTTGCCGCGGCATTCCCTGTCAGTGAGCTCGGGAAAGGAGTCCTGCCCACCGGCGGTACCGTGTGACCAGGCTGCCGCGAATGATCTGTGCCGTCGCGCACGCTGCCCTCAGTTAGCCAGTAGAGGCCACTCACATCATGCCGTTCGGGAGGTTCGGGCGTCCGATGAGCCAGCCTGGAGACACCTTCTCAGACTGGACCCTGACAAACGGCTTGGAGAATGTTTCTTTTTTTTGTGCTTCTGTGTGTAATAAAAGGGTGTTTAATAAAATTTTTTAAAAAAAGACATGAGATTATAAGTTACTTTGTGCTCTGAGAACATAATTAAAAATACTTTTATATTGGTCTATCACAATAAGATGGAAGGCTGTTCCCATAATATATTACAGCTGTCTGCCCAGCCGGGAACTGGCACTGTTGGTCAGAAAGGAAATTATTTATGCTACACTAAATGACTGAAAAGGGACCCAAGTGTAATAATGCTCTGTTGTTTACTGTGACCACATGGCAAACTCTTTAATTGGCATTCCGTTTTTAAAATGCAGTATTTTGTACTCCAGATGTACTTGTCTCCCTTCTGGAGTGGAGTGACTGTGTAATGTTATATGCGTGTCAGAGGCTGCAGCCTCTGATTAGTAGTAACGCTGGGGGTGATCAGTTCAAACAGAGACACCTCAGCAATCGTTTCTAGTACCTTAATGTGCAAATTCACTGTTATTAGTGCTCTTTTGTCCAGTGCGATTATCAGTTTGAAGGCGTCTTATTGTCTGATTTAGTTTCTCCTTCTACCAATGTATCGAATTTGACTGAAACTTGTATAAAAAAAAATGGATAAAAGTACGATGTGTAGATACCGAAAGAAAACATTTTTGCAAATTGTACAGAATGCATCATCTATGGTTATTGCTTAATGAAATTTTCATAATGTGTTTGAAAGAGAACATCAATAAAATGCTTTTGATTAGGTTGATGGGTCTGTGCTGGGACCCGCTTAGGCTGGCCCCGGCCGCTGGGGCCCCGCTTTAGGCCTCCCCTGGTCGCGTTCTGCGCTTTCCCTCTTGGTCTCAGACTCTCATGTATTTTTCCTCATGTCTGACGCTGCAGGCTAACGTCCCTGGGCAGGGCTGTAACGAGAGGCTGCCTCGACACTCCCAGGAGCCCCATCACCACGAGTGAGTACTGTCGCGACAACAAGAGCGCCTCTCATCAGGTACATAAATGACATGTTGTGAGGAAGGGGGGGGACACTGGTAGTGCAACTCTTAGAGATGTGGTTTGCTGTCTGTTGCCACTTGTATCTGTGATATTGTGGTACAAACTGCTCCAGGCTGGGTCCCCTTTTTGGGTCAGTCCTGATAATTGTCTGGTCTGAGTCACATGTCTGGGTCCTCATCGATCATTCGTTATACAGTGCTTATTTCCGGGCCATCGCACACTCTGATTGGACCCATTTACTCTCAGTTTAAAGCGCCCCGCCAATCATGTGGTCATCACTAGCAATTAAGGTTGAAGGTGGACTGTCATAATGGCCCTTTCTGAATGCTGAAGTGTAATCTTTCTCTGTTCTGCAGCCCTTGGTTTGGTCCAGAATCCAGAAGGGAACATGGACAGGTGAGATGGCCTCACAGCCTGCATACAGGGTATTTTTTTAATTAAACATAAGGATATAGAAACCTTACTGTTACCATGATATATACAGAACCTTGGGAAATAGGTATTGTCACAGCCTTAACACTTAATCATCTCAAATCGAGTAATATTGATCACATGCACTCTTCAAAGAACAGCATAAGTGAGGAACCCTCCCACCACCCATGACTTCCTGTAGGTGCATGTTCAGCTTTGATTACGTGCCATATTGTGAGTGTATGTATGACTTTTAAACATCTCGTCCTATCGGGCAGAAAACTATCAAATTAAACGAGATTGCAGGAAGAAAAGGTTCATTGAAATAAATGACTGTGTCTTTTATTTGGCCAATTATTTGTTTTTCTTTTCTTTAAATGATCCTGGTCACTCTTGCATTTAAACAAATAGTCTATTTTCGTACATCATAATTTAATGATTGCTCAAACTTTTATTGAAGTTAATGGCTCGTAAACGTCGCTTCTAGTTTAAGATGTGTGTTGTATATCATTATGTTTAGAGTGAAATGTCTTCTGATTGCATTTCTTAGATTGTAGTTTAAGGGTTTTCCAGCTGGGTATTTATGTGTTGAAAAGCAATAGGAAAGGCTTTTTATTTTTAATGTTGGTAATTATGTTGGCAAAGCCCTCCCCGCTTTTCTTGAAATGCATTACGATTCTCCTGGATATAGTGTTTTCAAAAAGGATCCACTCCTCTGGATTGTTAGTGAGGGGAGCAGATTAATGACTCCCCGTGAGCCTTGTCAGTGGTGGCAGCCAGAGTGTGGCTTGCACATGCCGATAGTGCCCCCCCCACGCTGAAGTCGTGTCCGCGTCCCTCCCGTACAGCTACCGTGGGACACCCGGACGGACAGGGGCCATCGTCGGAGCTCCTCATTAAAGACAGCCAGCAGGTGAGCAGCGCTTGTCCATCTGTCCCCCCCCCCACCGACGTCCACATCTGTCTCTGTGGGCTTATTTCAGGTTCCCGGCATGGTTTCCCGAGACAAAGAAAACCTTTCCCCTCTGGACATGGATCTTTTGTACTGCATGTACATCTGTTTGTTTCGGTTTCTTGCCCCTAACTGTCGTCATGTGAAGAGGGTCGCGTGTTTAGCATGGTGATTTTGCACGGCTAAAACCAGCAAGAGCTCTACGGTCATTTTTTCCAGAGCAAAAGTCACAGGTGATACATGTCAGTGGTGCTTCGGTCGCATGCATGGATGTCCAGGCTGCTTCAGAAGTGTGCTTCCCTCACTAGGATGTACCGCGCTCAGATGTGTTAGGGGTGTCTGTGATTCTAACAGAACTGTTTCCTGTCTAATCAATTTGTTTGACAGGAAATTTGAGGTTTTGTTAAATAATGAATCTTTTTGGACCCCACCTGGGTAATTTCTTGTTCCTGAGCCCGGCACAGTGAGTGCTGGCAGCCACAAACAGCCCGGCTCCCGAATTTGACTTCGTTGTTCACCTTGATTTTAAATGGCTGCTTTTCTTCCACTCTTTTTAAAATGGTAACTGTGAAACGTACTCTTGGTGATTGAATTAAAAATAGCAGAGAGGCAGAGCGCTCCCCGTAGGTGAAAGTGACCCGCGCGGATGTTAGGGGCGACGAGGCAGCTCCTCCTCGAAATATCCTTCACGAGATGACGAGTTTGGGGTTGGGAGGAGGCCCGCCTGCCAGCCGCCAGCGGCCTCCCCCAGCCACCACCACCAGGGCTTTCTCTAAAATTCCGCCAATGTGAAATCATTCGGTCCAGTTTGAAGTTTTTTTTTTAGCTATTTTTTTAATGACCAATTTACCGGAATGTTTGAAGCATTTGTTATACGCTATTCCTGTTCTATGCATTGAAAATTGTCTCTCCATCTTCATCTTTTTAATTTTTTTTACGACTTGGTTTTGTCAAACAGGTGGACGCCCCCTTTACCCCATCGCCTCCCTTGCTTTCCCCGTCGTCGCCCCCCTGTCGCCCCCCCCTTCCTTTTCCCCTCGCTATCTCCCCCCTTATTCCCGTAACCCCCTCCTCACTCACGGAGGCGCTTGTCATTTCTCACCTTGGCAGTGGTGCCGCTCTCCTCCGCCGCTCGCCCTGCTTCCGCGCAGCGTCCATCTTAGCTCGCACGCGACTTGGTGCCCCCGCCACCCTCACACCTCGCCGCTCATTTACCCAGAAACACCTGGCCCAGCTCGCAGCAGAAACAGTTTGCCGTCCTTTTATTTGTTTGGCTGGCCTTCTCTCCCCCACATCTCCTCTGTTCCTCTCGTTCACTCATTTTTCTCCTCCTGGCCTCCGTTTGGTTTCTTCCCTCTCACAGCAGTGCTGTATCTGGTAATTGGTTTGGTTTGGTTATTGTTATTGCCCCTCAGACTGTAAGTCACCGACTAAAGGTTGTCTCCTAAAAGACAATAATAATCACGAATGACTCGCCTCATCTACCACCGATGTGCGGCCCTTATCATAAATCTCTCCCTCACTCCCAATCTTTCTCTCCCCCTCATTCCCTCCCTTCTTCCTACATTATGTTGTAATCAAGGTGAGAGGAATTTATGGGTGACTTTGTGCTGAATATTACTGTCGAATTGCTGTGTCTTTTCAGCTAGGCTGCTGACACCCAAACTATATTAACTGTGTGTGTTTTATAATACAGTATCATTAAATAGGCAATCATATAGTTTTATGTTGAGGAAAATTAAAAAAGGGGTTTCCTCATTTAACGTCAATGGGCAGGAAATGGCACTAATTCTCACTGAGGTGGGAGGTGATGTATGACCTTACTTAGTGCCCCCTTTGGGCAGCCCAGCGGTTTCAGGTGTGTTTGGGTGCCGTCGCACCGGGTCATCCGCCGGGCTCCCGCTGGCCTCTCTGCTCTGGCCCGCTGGCATTCTTGGAGCAGCACGCCCAATGCAGTACAGCGAACTCACAGTAACGCTGCTAAAGACTCTGTCTTCTTCAGATTTAAAGTCTCTGTGTTTTCTTTCACGTTTCCCTGTTTACTCACTCTTATGCAATGTCCACTATATTATAGTGGCGGAATGACAGAAGAAAATCTACCCCCTCATACCCATCTTTGTGGGATTCTGAAAACTTTTTCTGAGTGTCTTGGGTAATTTAATGTCTTGTGGTTTATTTAGAAGGTATGCCTCCCTTGACTTGTATTTGACTATGTAGTTCACATGTGCCTTTCTTTAACAACGATGCCACTATTCTGTCTGTTTTCAAAGGCTTATAAAATATCTTTACATGACGTTTATTCCTCTCCCCTGCCTTTGGCACAGGTTTCCTTGGCTTCCTGCAGACTAATGCTGTTATGGCTCCAGACTTTATGTGAAATTCAAAGTGGCATTTTGTGGCTACACCAGGTACCGAACTTTTGGTACTTCGCGAAAGTATGGTACTTCAACGTGTTGGTTCTCCACTGGCGTAAAAGCTGGTAGCGGTGGGTTTAACCAGGGGTTAAAGTTCCACTAAAGTATGTTTACTCTTACTGTCAGGGGGAAAAAACACTTGTCAAATTTTGCAGTTTTAATTATTATTCCTTTTAGTTTCTTATGTTTAAAAATCAGTTTAAAGTTGCATACGTTATCCCAGCCAGTCGTAATCATTTTCATCCTTGCAGTTTAAATCACTCAAAGACGGGTTTGTGAGAGATTTATGAACTCCATTTTTGTTTTATAAATACTCAAATATTTATTACATTGTGTTCATCTTTTTTTTTTTTTCCTCTCATGCCATCAGATCTTTTTGTTGTATATGTTCTTACAACAGAGTTACATTTTTTTAATGTTTAACATTATTCTCTGAGTTCGCAGCTGTTTACAAGGCGGCATCTGTATTATGTTTCAGCAGCTTGCTATTTGCATATCCATTCGACAAAGAAAGCGTTTCAAGTCCCACCGCAAAGTACTGAAATACGAAAGAAGTACTCCAGCTGGTTTGCCATTTTCGGTACTGGAACTTTTGGTACTGGTACTCGACCGGAAGTCAAAGTATCGTCTTCGTTTAGGTATATCTCTCGCTGCTAACTGCTGCGGTCTGGACCACTATAACTGGCAAAGCTGTTATGAGACATGGACTTGGAGGGTGTGCCCAGTCAGGCGGGGAAGAGGGTGCACCTGCCATTCTTCCATTTCTTGCCTGTGTCCACCTCATTCTGACAGCTGCTCTGTGATTATTGTTGCAGGCAGACGAGCGGACACCTGGGCTCTCTGTGCACGGGCGACATCAAGAGGAGACGCAAGGCACCGCCAGGAGCAGGGCCTGTCCCTACGGGTACGATTGGTGGCACTGCCCTCGCCCTCGGCCATCCTTATCTCTGATTGGTGACTTAGGGCATGGGGTGGGGGGTGCATGTCTGAGCCTTAATCCTTGCTACCCTGCAAATCACATCAGTTTCTCTTAGTGCCTCTAACCATAAGTTTCTCGTTGAATTCATCCCATTGAAGATAACGTCCAAGTACAAATAAGTAAAATAAAACGCATGAATAATTTGAGAAACGGGCGGCAGAGTTAACGATTATGCGGCACCGGCGGAAGGGGATTTCGGCTGTAATCCGGCCCTTTGGGGACATCTCCTTGCGAAAGGGGGCTCTCAGTGAAAGCTCAGCATTTCCTTACCGCACATGGAAGCATGCCGCCGAGGCCGGTCACTTTCCACGACGAACAAAGAGTGCAGATGTTCGCCCTCGTCGGGTCGCCAGCATGTTTATTTATTTAATGCGCGCCTTTTGTTGTCGCACAGCCTCTCTGCCATATGCACGCTGTCACTAGCCAAGCGCATTCTGGAAGCTTTCAGAGTGTGATCTCCCACGGAATGGTTCCTTAGCTAACGTGCCTAATTAGAGAATGTGTGAACGAACAGTAAGCCTGGCGCTCATCTTGGTTTCAGGTGTTTGAATCTTTAATGAGACCTGTGCTCCCTCCCTCAAAGAGTAGGGTCTGTCCTGAGTGTAGGGTCATGTCCTCCATGTCACCAGAGGGCCCTGTCAGTTTTCCTGATTTGACCCTTCCGACCCTGCCTATGTTTTAGCAGCCCACTTTTTTTTTTTCTCTTCCTAATTGTCTATTTTGTTAAATAAGTTGACATGCGGAGAAGAATGGAAGTTAAAGTCAATACAGTGAACCAGAAAACATGGGGTCCAAGAAAAATACAAGAAAAATGTATTTATTTTTTAAAATGACGCAGCTGGTTTAGTGTGTACAGACAGCTCCATGTCCTGAGTGTACTTAACAGGCCTGGTGTGAGTTAAAGACCAAATTAGCACCGTGATATACTTTTTGCGAAATGGGGAAATATTCGAGTGTGAGAAAATGTCTCAGTTTTCCCTGTAATTCCACAGGCGCCTTAAACTCTGGAGGTCTTTATGCCTTTGATTTGTGGCCGCTCTGTGAGACCAGCTGACAAAGAGGCCGATAATAGTCCTTCCTTTGTAATCTCATGACAGGTCTGTGATGGTATTTGGAAATTATCTGAAGTAAAAGATCCATGGCGGGAAAATCGTGGCTGGGAGCTTAGCAGTGGGCGACATGAAGCCATTAATAAAAGCACAAAATGGTGAATCGCGTCTATTTATTTGGAGTGTCTTACAGCTCAGTGTAGATAATAAGTGCATTAAACAGCAGACAGAGCAACAGCAACAGAAAGTCTATGTTTTCCAAGTCTTGTGCACAGACAAAGTGTTTGAGGCATTTTTAGCTACATTGCATTGCTTAAGGGCTGAGGCCTTCTTGGGGTGTTTTTACGAGGGGGGGGAGGTACTGTCATGCAAGAGAAAGGGAAGCCCAGTATGGACAAGGAGCCACCAGTACTAATCAGTGACACCATAATCTGGTTAATGGTCTTAACTATGGCATGGTAAATTAACTTAGTCATGCTCCAAAGGTATTTGAATATTCTTGATTTTGACCCCGGACTGCGGAAGCACTACTGAGCCACCAGGTGGCGTATTGGCTATGGCCCTGTGAGAACTGTTTCTTAACCTACAGTGTGTGGAGGACACGCTGCGTTGAACAAGTGAGCACAGGGTCTGAATTAATGAAGTATCTGTGGGTAAATAGTGGCTAGTTTTGGTTGAAAAGCTGAGTGGAAGGGAAGCAGGCCACTTCGGACGACCCGCTCCCCAGACGGCCTTTTCTGCCGTGCCGTTTCATTAAGAGGCTCTGTTGAAATTGATGAGCAGGCCCCTCGGAAGTCTGTTCCTCCAGCTGTCAGGCGTCGTGGGGATTAAACAGATGTGCCCCCCCCCAAGCGGCCGTGCCCCGACTGAAGCTTGTTTACAGATCTCGCCGCGCTTCTTGGTAGGTTGTTAAAGTCAACGTTGCAGCACTCCAATCCTCATAACGCGCAATCAATGGCTCTTGCAACACTGGACTGAGACTCAGCACTCTTTCATTGCGCTTACATCAGTTATTGTTTTCTTTCACACCTTGCCTAGCTGTAGTTTTCCAGTCCCAAGCAACTAACTTAATTATACTTCTAAATGAACTATCATACTTTGTATGGAGTGTATGTATGTGTGTGTGTGTATGTATGTATGTAT
>JABFEA020000042.1:19457171-19470991 GCA_019775915.2 Cyphomyrus plagiostoma
CTCACTTATTTATACTTCTAAAAGAACTATCATCATTTTTATCGTGTGTATGTTTGTGTGTGTGTGTATGTATCTATGTATATCTATATATATATATATATATATATATATATATATATATAAAGTTATTTTTTTCATCTGGATTTGTTTTCGTCTGCTGTATGTATATTCAGAGCTTTTTGTTTAATTATACGCTTTTCCCCAATAATTAATGTAATCAAAAGCCCACTGTGCCTTTCTCCTCTGGCCCTGTGCAGCCGGCAGCTTGGGTATCCCCCTCTTGTCCATGATAACACATCCAGGGCCAAAATTCACCCGGCTGCTTTTGCGCCTTGAGATTATTTTCCTTGAGCGCACTCACCAGGTGAGCAGAGAGACATTCACAAATATTTTTGTCTGTTCCTCGATGTAATTTTCCTCTGATGAGAATCGGCAGCATCCAGAGCAGACTCTGCCTTTCTAGGATGGTGTCCGTAGAGAATCACCCATAGAAGGATGTTCTCAAGAAGCAGCCGATTGCTGCCTTAAAGTTGGGAGCAGAGATATCAAGAGAGAAAACGATTTCCAGCCCTTTAAATGCAGTGGACACTAATAGGTTAAAGTTATGGATTTTCCCATTATTTCCAACGTCTATTAAAATCATGTTCTCTGTTCTGATTTTAATCCTCAATAGTTCTGTTTGAAGACTGAAATTAAGTAAATAGCTTTTTTGTGACTTGTTGAGCAATATATGAATCAATTTGGCACTGTTTGGATTAAGACTGGAGTTAAAATGATCCTGCTCTAATTATGTGTTCATGAGCTCTACTACATACTGTTTCAGCATTCTCTACCCTGCTTGTCATTTTCATTCTTTTCATTTCTTAGAAAGATGCCCGTTTCCTGGAATCTTCTACACTGGTTAAAATAAGCACATATCTGTTGTGAGTTTTTTTTCCGGGTGGGATTAAACCCGGATCCCTTTCCTGCTGCAGCCTGATTCCTTCTTTGATTATCACGCCCCTAGATTTGGTAGAGGGGCTGCAGAGGGTGGCGGCGACGTCCCCCTGCCTGCCGTCTCCCGCCCACTAAGGGCTTAACCTCGCACTGTGGCAAATCCCCGCGTGCTGCTTGCTCATTTCACGGTGAGCAGCTGCCTTGGATTCCGCCATCTCGTTCGGACTTTGCGGCCGGGGCCAGGAGCGTGTTGCGAGGCAGCTTTGCGGCTTTGGAGTCGCGGGTTTCGCATTTCTGCACGGGGCTTGGGAGCCGTACAGACTTTGCGTCGAGGGAAATGACCACAATGGCGCTTTTTCCCAGTGCAGCCATTGTGTGCCAGCTGTCCTCACTTCTGAAGCGGTGTTAAGATGATCACCCAGCCTTAGACTCGTCGGGATTATCCTTCATCCACTGACCTTGCTTTCCTTGGCATCCACAGGACTGGTGGGTGAGAATGCCCTGCCCATACCAGAAAGCAACGTGGGGAGCCGGATGCTGCAGACCATGGGCTGGACTCCGGGAATGGGGCTGGGACCCGATGGAAGGGGCATCACAGAACCCATTCGGGCCCTGCAGCGGCCAAAGGGAGCGGGCCTCGGCTTCAGCTGAGCCACCCCAGCCCACGAGCGGCCCGTGCTACCACAAGCCTTGAGACCTGACTTGGAAAATCATCCCGGACACCGGCCGCGGACCGACCTGCGTTCAACCCCAAGGAGCGGCTAAGCAAAACACAGGAGCGGAAATGAGGCTTTTTAAGAACAACTGAACCGCAAATGTCTTATTTTAGAACGAGCCCACGCTGAAACAACAGACCCAAATGTAACACCCGGAGCTGCAGAATTGTCTTTTTGTCACCAGTGAGTTTGCTGCGTTTGATATTCCCCTAATCAAAAATATTTCTTCCCGCAATCAGCATTATTCAGAATTAAGAACTTTGCTCCTAGGACTGAGCTGCCAGACAGAGCTGAATGACGGGTCGATCTTTAATTCATTGTTAGTTAAAAATAATTGCTGAGGAAGCACAGTTGTGTTGGGTTTAATGTTGTGTAGCTTCCTGTAAATTTTTGTTTTTATTGTGTTTTAATAGTTTTTTTTTTTTAACTGCTGAAACCACCAGCGGGCCCTAGAAGTTAGCGGGTATCTCCAGAGTACAGAGAGACGTAAATGGGGGGCAGATGCTGTGCATCCTCACGTACCAAGGGTGCTGGGAGAGGTGGGACTCCTGGTCTGAATCGTCAAGGATTTATGAAGGATGTCCAGTAACAGTATTCAGAAATGAGATGCCTGGTCAGTAGTTCCATTGCATTTCTAGGGCCAAGCTGTACAAATGGTAGCACGAGAGCCCTGTGAGTTTTGCGTGCTTTTTCAGACCCAGATTTTTGAGGGAAATCCTAATTGAAAATGTATTGGTTTTATTCCCCAATCTTTACATGAGTGTCAGGAATCATGAATGTTTGGATGTTAGCTGTTCCGGTTGTGCAGTTTGTTGATTCGTGTACTGTGTGGCTCTGGGGAGACACCCTCGGTGCTGGGGCTCACGTGGACAAAGTGTCATCACAGAAGCCTCCTCAGTGGTACCAAGCTTTCTAGCCAGGAACCTAAGGAAACCCAGACCACAAAAAAAACAAAACAACAAAGCTGTGTTCCCCTTACTTTATCATTCCAGATGTAACTCAGTGCTGCAAACTTGAAGAGAATCCACCTATGCAGTTTTGTAAAAACATTCAGACCTTGTGTGTTGCTGAAGCTGCCGTCTGAGTTTGGGTGGCTGCTTATCTGAAGCTCACGAACCGCCTGACGGTTACGGTGAGTCGGCATTCTTTTGTCAGTGGAACCGTGGGTCCGTTTGACCAGGGATGTCCACCAGTTCGGCACCTCCAGTGATAATCAGTTGGTTTTAAATCACCAAAAACGTAAAGTAAGCGGCATGTGGATTATTTGAACTGGTTTCCCTGTACTGATTTTAAGAATAAAAATCTTAAAATGTCATTTCTTGCTTTGTTTCTTGTGTGTGCAGGGAATGATGTAAAATAATGATAGTGACTTGTGAAGTTTTCCTGTGCACATCGAAAAGGCTACTGTGCAGTTCCTTTTGTTCGTAACGGTTGAATGGATATCCGCCAACAAGCAGGTCAGGACCCAGTGCCTACGATGGGACAGTCACTGGCTTGAATCTCAGAGTTGGCGGAGTGATTTCACATTTGGGCCTTTGAGCAAGGCCTTTAAGCCCTAGTTGCTCCAGGGACTGGCTGGCCCTGCTCTCTCAAGATTGTACATCACTTTGGATAAATCTAATGCTTAGGCACAGGGGAAAGGGATGCATGAGCTGGATGTGGAGAATGTAAATAGTATTTTAAAATAATATATGAATATGATCCCTCCTGAGAACCTTCCAGCGTCTCTTCTAACGGTCCATGCCTCAGCTCCTTGTGACCCCCCCCCCCCCTTTGTTTTAAATGCCGGTACCTCAGGAGTTGCTCTGTGATCTGGGACACCTTCTCTCCATATCTACAGGCTACAAACTCTATCCCCTAATGCACACTCCTTGCTGTTTTCCAGCAAGTGGTGAGTTTCACGTCGTGCTCCCCCCAGCCCCTGTGCTGTCAGGACCTCCCCATTTCTCCGGATGCAGAACTGAAACCATAGGGGATGTTTGTGTCAGAGGTGTGATAGATTCTCATTGGAATCAATTAGCAGAGGTGGAGATTTCAGGTCCAGAGAGTACAAATCCAGACCAAGATTTTGTTTCAACCAACCGGTTGAGTATCTGTGACTGTGACTCTTTCCTGGTTGAAACAAAATCTTGGTCTGGATTTGTACGCTCTAGACCTGAAATCTCCACTTCTTCAATTAGCAACTCAAAAGTGCTGATTTTAAAAAGCGTTTACCTGAACTTGAATGTTGAGTTTTAGATCAAGTGGGCCTTTCCGTTTGCCAACTCCTCCTTGATGCTCCAGGTTTCGCCTTACCTTTGGTCCACTCCAACACAAACAACATTTTACCTCAGCGATGCTGCACTTTCCAAAATGGGATCGCTCTCCTGCTGAAGGTTCGTGATTCGAACCACGACTCCCTTAGGGCCCTTCTAAGGGGAAACCAAATCTAGTTACGATTCTGCTGATTTAGGTGAAATTTTCAAACCTAATTGTCACTGGACTCAGCAGGGGACGAATGAGCAGTGGAAGACTTGCCCATTTCCATCGGATTAAACCGCGTATGACCAGGGCAGTGAGGCAGCCTAGCAGCCAGTGCTGTGTCCTGACGCCTTTGGGGTCCTGGGCTTCAAGCCAGCCTTAGTCGTTGTGTGTGGAGTTTGCTTGTTTTCTTCCTTCGGTCCACATTACATTTATTTTATTTAGTAGACTCTTTTTGTCCGATGCAACTTAACAGTGATGCAAAAAGTACGTCCCAAACATGCAACTGGCTAGACGTAAGGCTGAGCTTCCAGTGAATGCCCAGGTAACGGTGTAAGCAGTATAGGAGCAAGAGCTACATGACAAATTCTAAACTAAGCAAGGATCAAATAAGAGTACTATTCAAACTGGCAGAAAGTGGCACATTTAGGGAACAGTGTGGCTTGGATTTATAGAGGTATTCCTGGGACAGATGGGTCTTGAGGCATTTCTTGAAGGTGGAGAGCAAATCTGATGACCAGATGTGGTTCCTTAGCTCATTGCAGTAGCTGGGAACCGCAAAAGAGAAACATACACACTTTCACCTCAAGGTCCAAAGATATCTAAGTGAAACGGTGTCTCTAAATTGCAGAGTGTGTTCCCTGTGATGGACTGACATTCTGTCGGGGTGTTCCCATCTACTCTTTGATTCCTGGAATAGACTCTGTGACCATAGACTGCCAGCAGTTATGGAAGATGGATGACAGATTTTTGAATACAGCCGCTGGCCCACACGAAGTTTTTCCGCTGCTCATGGATGTACATTTTGCATCCACATAGCTCACAGTGTATTGACCTCCACTCCCCGAGAAGAAGCCTGACCCCAGACACTGAAGGAGAAACAGCCCTAATTGGGGTATAATGACCTAATTAGTTAAATCTGTCACCTTATTGCGAGGGAGGAAATTGGCAAATTGGTAATACTGATTACCATTGTTACGTTATTAATTTGGAAAGGTATGGGCGCCCGTCCTGACTGGATTTAATCGGGACACAAATGCAAATGGTGCATGATGGGTTGCAGGAGGTGTGGCAGCTCCTCGGACTTACTCGACTCTGTGTTATTCCTTTCCTCTGTGGTCATTGCGGCAGAGTCACTCCTCTTCCTTGTCGGAAAGCTACATGATAACAGCTGGGGTGTTTTTATGAACTTGACATGTGGTGTGAGTTCCTTTGCCAGCTGACCGTCAGCGTCCTGTTTGAAACGCAGCTGGGAAGAACTCAGACTATGCTCTAATTTGAGCCGATCTCTCAGAGCGTTCTCTGATGGTGCACGGGATAGTCTGTTTCTGCTCCCACTTCTGACCTCCCAAGTCTTAGCATCTGCCAGATTGTCCTTCAGGGTGTGCCTGAGGTCCCGGCCTGGTTCTAAATGATGTGATCGCTGGGTGAGCGCCTGAATCCGGTAGGCTTTACCTGCATCTGTGTCTTTACCTGCTCAAAGGAGATGTTCAGCTATATTCAGTTTTCAGCCCAGAACATTATGGCAGTTTGTTTAGGGGGAGAATAATGCAGATTTTTTTCATTCTAAATATTAGGCAACAAAGAAAGAAACAAATATGTTGGACGTCGGCTGCGTAACACGGGCAGAATGAACACAACAAAAAATGTATGTGATAGACATTCTGCTTGCAGATTGAGGTGTAACGGGGTAGTTGATCTTCACTCTTGGAAATGCCCAAAATGTGACAAAATGTGATCCAGAGGCCAAAGCGCATGATCATACAAACCGTGCAAGAAGACTTGATTCAAGGGAGAAGACACGGGGTGACGAATAACTTCTTTTGCAAGGTTGCTGGAAAGTGCAATTCTTTAAATTAATTGCCAGATCCATTACGGCCTGCTGGAGTGGTGTAATACTTTACATGGCTGGCACCCTGTGCATAAATAATTTGATAATGAGATATGAGACTAATTAGTGGTACTGCACTTAGCATTGAAGGCCATTACACTTGTTGGGGTTGTGTGGGTCTTCTGGTAATGTTGGAGTCCACTTTCATGATATGACCTTGAAGACGCACCATCAGTGCTCATGCTGAATGCACTGCACTAACATTTTTTTCATAGATGTCTAGCATCACACCTCCAGGTTGCCAGTTTTCATCCCTTTCCTTGACTTTTAGAGATTCTGCCCCGTTTGATCCTGCCCTGTCCAGAGTGTCCCCTGCTTTGTGCTTTATTCTGTATCGGGCAGGCTGTTGGCTGCTCATGGCCCAATACAGAATTAGGGATAAGTGGTTAGGAGATGGATCAATGAATGAGGACCTTTACCCCCCTGGAACCTGGATATATGGTTAGAAAATGGAGGTGAAAAATCTTCCTTATTAATTTATATAACTAAAACAAGTGTTTCCCAATCTGGTCCTCAGGGACCCACAGGCAGTCCATGTTTTTGCTCTGAAATCTGTGGACAGTCTGGCAGAGAGCTGGGAGGGAGTAAAAATATGGACTGTCTGGGGGGACCCGAGGACCGGGTTGGGAAACACTGAATTAAAATGATCGAGTCATATAAATTGTTTGCTTGCTCTTTTTTTCCATAATTTCGGATTTCCTAGGGTTTCCAAAAATATCGGCAAGCCGCGTCAAGCATGCTGACCTAACAGACACATCTTACCTGAATGTTTTCATCGCGAAGCATTTTTGTTTGTGACCTGGCGGTAACCTCCCCATGCGCTTTCACTACAGGCCTCAGTCTCATGATGTCAGTGTCACTCTAGCGCGTGTAGTAGAGGATTGTCTCCATTTTTTTCTCTCCCTGCCTCTCATTTGGATGCGAGAGACGTGTGGCGGCAGATCTGATTCAACCTTCCTGCAATGCTCACGTTCTCAGAGCTGGGGGGAGGCGGACCGCACTTCATTTTTCTGGGGGGATGATTTTTGTACCATTGTCCCGCTGCCTTTCAGCCACAAGTGCAGGAAATTGATGTGTGCCGGTTACCTCTGACATCCTTTTGTATGTGATCACAGAGCCCTCCCCGGTCAGGACAGGGACGACTTTGTATAGGTAGGGAACTTGGCAGGGACATAAATAATGGAAGAGCTCTTTGTCCCATTCTAGAACATCCCACTTACAGGAACGTGTTCAATGCATCCTTAAAGGAAAGGCCAAAAATGTAAACAAATGTTTTGATAAGTACAGTGTGTGTGTCCACGATTAATTTGGCAATTTGCAAAAAAAGCCAATACACAGTTTCCTTGTGTCTTGTGGGGCTTTTTTTTATAGTGTGTAGTGGGATCGACTAACTCTTATATCCACAGTACATTGTATAAGGTTGGTGAAAATGAGTGGAGAATTTGATGCTTTGGATGGATGTTTGGAAGAACTTCAAACAACATAATGTCACTTTGGAAAACTCACAAAATCTAAAAACATAAGCAAACTGTTTACCACGGATTTTATCAATTTTATTACCGTGCTCTGTCAATCCCTGCCTAATAGGAACTGATTGGTTAAGCAACAGGAAGTGGGTTCTCCCGTGGCTGCTTTAGGAGCCGTGCATCTCACACAGCCGTTAATAAGACAGAACGACGTTCTCCGATCGTGTTCCCCAGCATCTAGGCTGTCTGCCACCGCGAGTGTTTTATGTAAATCAGAGGAGGGAAAAGCTACTCTGATTGGTCACTCAGTCGCTAATTGAACTCCCAAAGGGCACCTTAAAAGGCATTTGCCGCGGTGCACAATGAAGTTACACCGGGGCCGGCTGCAGTTCGGTGGAGGGGAAGTCATCCTTCACACTGTCCTCTCTGTAACTGAAGGGTCTGTCCCCAGGTTGTGTCGCGCATGTCGAGGAACTCCCGCGGCCGCCGCCGGCCTTTCCGCGCGTTTAGAGTTCCCCTGCCAGCTGGCACGAAGAGCACCGACTTGTTTCCCTGAAAGTAAACAGCCTTTGCAGCCAACATCTGCCGGGGGAAAAAGGGGGAAAACAAACAGTCGCTGCTTGTATACCTAAAGTCATAAAAGTGCATTTCCTTCATGCTGCTCTGCACTTCTCCATGAATGAGTGTCTCCCATTTCAGGCGCCGTGATGGACAGCTGGCCTTCCCATGTCCGGAAAGGTCATTGTGACTTTGCCCTCTCTGAGAGCGTCTGTACCAGACTCACTACTATGCACGGCGATTTTCACATGCAGTCCCCATTAATTTTATACCTTAGCCCCCCCTCATCTCTTGCACACACCCTTTGTGGGAAGTCGATGCTCTGCATTATTTACGCGCTAATTACAGATTTATAGCCAATCAGAAGCTGCTGTTCTCTTGCATTTTAATGCCACACATCAGACTTCATTCTGGTCTGGACTGAGTCAAGCATTCACAGGACCTAAAAGCTTTGTCATTTGTACAAATAAACTCAAGTTCTTGCTTGTGTACCTCCCTGCATACTTAAACAACATATAACAATAAATAGCAAATAACAAATAACAGAATAGTTAGAAGAAATAACATGTACAATATATACAGCGTAAATACAATATTTAATAACAAGTAGGACAATACAGTAATGATATTTAAAGTGGCAGTGGCAATTATTAGTGCATGTTCATCGTTCTTATTTCTGTTGACAAGAAAGTATTCCTGAATCTAGAATCTGCACTCAAATGCTGATTCGAGTCTGCTTTCCATCCACGGTAATAACCAGGCCTCGTTGTCACATTGTGGATGATGGTAGTCGAATGACATGCAGGCACCATCATGCATCCACTCGTTGATGTGTGGCCGACGTGGAGCTTCCGGTCTATTTCACTCCGTCTTCCATGCACCGTTCCTGTGGTTGGACACCTCTGCTCCACAATTGCCATCATGTCCGCCTGCTACTTTCAGCGTTGCGAAGAGTATTTTGAAAAATGTATTTTCGTAATTGGCTACAATGGAACTTGGAGTGTCCGCATTGTACTTTGTGAGACAAAACTAATTATCTGTAGAAAGGGAATTTCTGCTAAATTACCTCGACATGGTAACGAGTGTCTGCTATTCCAGTATCCTCATTAAATTGGCATGGTGTGTTGGTTTTTGATGGCTAGTCCTTAAAATAATGAGTTTTGTGGTACCAGCCAATAGAGCCTCCTGTAGAGTTTAAAGTATGCATGTAAATACAATCAGATGCCTTGTCGATGTTTACCCATCCCAGCCACGCGTGAAGTTTGCATGGTCTCCTTCAGGTACTCAGGTTTTCTCTGACAGGTCAAAAACTCTGTGCCCTGGACTGGCATCCTACCAGTGTGTCCCCTTCCCCATGCGAGGCTTCCTGTACTGTCCGGTTCATGATCCTGTACTGGATATGCAGTGGGGTACCATAGACATGTATGGGTGTGACCGTTATTCCTACAAAGCTGCACCATGGATAGCAGACTAACACTCAAACCACACATCTGCAGATCTGCAATGAGAGCAATGTTCTCAGTACAGCTCATCTATGTAGCACAGTATGACTGAAATATTACATATTAATAGTCGGATTTGTTTTTAATCCGTGGTCTAGGAAGGAAAACTCACATTTAGATGAAATCAAATTTAGACTGGAACTAAAGCAAATCATCACTGACTACTGCTTCTATTATCCATCCATCCATCCATCCATCTATACATCCGCCCATCCATCCATCTTCTATAGCCACTTGTCCTATACAGGATGGCTGGGGTGCAGAGCCTCTCCTAGAAGCTATGGGCGCATGGCAGGGATTAACACAGGATGGGACACCATTTTAGTACTATTTCTAATAGAATAAAGTCAAATGTACTTTATTGGAAGTCAGATATCTGTTCATGCTTCCTCTCTACGGTCTGCTCTGTTTTACCTTCAGTAACTCAGTTGGCCCACGGGCAACTTGGATATTTCACCCATTTGTACAGTTGGATGTTGTACTGGCAGGTGAAGTGTGTTACCCGTGGTGACCCCCCCCCCCCCACCACCGGTCCATGTCCTTATGAGCTTCTGCCATGCAGACAGGACACACAGAACGTGAGAACGTGAGAAATGGATGCCTCTGACCCTGTGTCCGGGTCACCTTTGCTGTCGGGTGGGATAATTCTGGACCAGATCTGTCTTTGAATACGTCTGTGACAGTGTGGGATCTTGGGCAGGGTCGGCGTTACCAGAAACCCGCGCAGAACCTATAGTCCATTTAGGATTCTGTTGGTACTTGTTCCATGGTTGGGCACAGGGATTTTGGAGAACCTTTCTTTCCAAAGGCGTGACGTTCCCATGACCTCGTCGCCAGTGGTCCCACCAAACGTCCTTCTCATACTCTCACCTTCGGCACTAGTCTTTAGTCGATTTTGAAATGGCTGCTCAATCCTTTATTTTCCCCCGGATTCGTCACACTGGTAAGCTGCCATCAGCATCTACTCTTCATTGAATTTCCCAGAAAGCATAATGTTAACTATCCTTGTCTGATGTCAAATTAAACCTCACAGATTTATTATAAATATAAATGTCTTCAAATCCAGCCTGTGTCCCAGAGAGGTGCTTTTTAATTATGACGTTGCTGTCTAAATAACCCCCCCCCCCCCCACCACCACCATCCCCACCCCACACCTAATCAAAGACCAGTCGCTGAGTGCCGTCTCTGGTGCTGGGGATTGTGGGTAACGGATTACCTGGGGTCCCAGCCGAGGTGTGAAGTGAACCTGGGCCCCGTGCGAGGCTCTTGGGGGCTGAGCAGATGGCAGCAGGCAGGCAGGCGGCCCTGGTTTGAGGCGTGGCGCCCCCTTGCTGCGAGCCCCGTTACCTCGGGCGGTGCGGTGCTTTCTTCAGGGCGGGGTCACGTGGAAATGCGGATGGCAAAGGCAGCGCATCCCAAAGGCTCTGCACCGGTCAGCGGGTCACCTGTATTAGTGAAGATTAAGCAAAGGCAAGTGGCACTTCCACTCATCCTTCATTACATCCAGCAAACAGCTTTGATATATGATTCGCTACGTATGTTAATAAATATAATCAACCATAAACGTTTTTTTCCATGTCATCTTACCAGTAATGATAGTGACACCATCTATCCACCAGATGTTATCAGCATTACTAAATACTGCCATCGCTACGACACTCTTCCTTGCACGGTTATCTAGTAACAGCAAAGTACCCGTAAATTAAATCAAATCAAGTCAATACATTGTTTCTCAACTGAATTTTCCATTCCTTCGTGTTTGGTCGATACTAATGGAGTGGGGTGGCTGAAAACAAGTCTTCACAGAGACGGGGAGTTCCCCAAACTCGAGACTGGAGCGTGGTCCTTCTGAGTTTTTGATCAAACTTAGAGTAAAATGGCGCAAGAAGAGGTGAATCTGCCTATCGTCTAACTGTTCGTCCTGGACATTCTGCTAACGGGGAGCCAGGAGGCAGCCCTGGCAGCACTGAGCGCCAGGCTGAGGGTGGGGGTGTCCACTCTGGGATGCTGGGCTCCCCTTTGAGTCACCAGAAAGGAAGGACAACTTTTTGTTTAATGTTATTTTACAGGTTAACGAATCCAAAAAACTGTGAATATTTATGGTCCTGCTGGTGGGAAAAAATTTTTTTTTACATTTAGATGAGCGCTAAACAGGAACAGAGAAATATTGTTCTTTATCTATAATCTTTTGGATTGCTTGAGTGAAATTCCCTTTTGGAAGGCCTCGACTGGCTCGAGTTGGTCGATCTGTTTGAGAATTATGGAAGGACCAAGGCCGTCAGGCCCTCAGAGCACATCATGTAAAGTGTGAACATCTGCTTCATAGAGCACGTTCTCCATGTGGAAGAAGCACCCTTGTTATGGACGGAGAAGCCAGCAACTGCTGCGGATTTGCAGTATAAATCAAGGTGGGGGTTATTTTCCCATTAATCATCATGCAGCGACTGGAGGTGGGGAGAGGCAGATGAATCCCTCCGACGGAGAGGACGGCTGTGGTCCTCGCAGATGCCATGGAATGCCACAGCTGCCGTGGCCCCCGAACACCCTCCGACACCCTTCAGAGCTCCAGAAACTCAGCTGTTTACCTGGCTGCCCCCACTCAGCGTGACCACGCTATACCACGGAGAGAGAGGCGTCGGACAAGGCTGTCAACACCCCCATGCAGCAGGGGGGGCTCTTGCGCTGTTAGCGTATCACATCCTTCGGCAGGTGGGGTCGCTCAGTCAGGCACAGAATATATAGCGAAGGCAACTCTGGAAAGTTCTCCTGAACAAGAAACATGGATACACAGGCACAAACCTGGGCCTTGAGAGCTGACTGATGTTTAGCATCTTGCCAAGGATTTGGTGACACAAGGAAATGGACTGATCCCAACATCAGACAAACAAACACAAACAAGCACATACTGCGGGGGCCCTCAACCTGAGCACTGGGCGGGTTTAAATAATGCAAGGATTCCTGATCCCAGACGTGAGGCACTCGGCCCTCTTCAAGACGGAATGTGAAAGCATGTGACAGATCATGTGACCAAAATGTAACAACATGCACATAGTGGGGCAGCTCTGTGATTTCCCGGGATATGGGTTGAGTTTTTGCCCTCATGCTGTCCTAATATACATAAATGCTCCGCCGTATTTACGTGGGATTCTCCTCTTTCCTCTCACGGCGCGAAGATGCGTGTCTTTATGGATAGCGATAACTGTGTTTTCATGATGTCGCCTAGCATCATCGCTCTACACAATCGCACTCCTTGGTGTGAATGAAAAGATTGTAATATGTAACATTTTATAGAGAATATATGTAAAAATTGTTTTGTGATATCTCATTCCGTGTGTAAAAAGGTAAAAGCAAAATGTCTGGAAAGCACCAAAACATTCCACATGGGAGGAGAAAGCACGGCCACTCGCGGTTTGGTTTTCCATGAGCTGCGGTCCGCATCCCCCCCCCCCCCCCACGTGGGTGTCCGGGTCTTTGTCCCGCCGTATGGTGGCCATCTGCGCGGGGGAGAGGAGAGGGGCACCGAGGGCAGTTTGCAGCCTGGTAAAATCCCTCAAAGTCTGGGCCTCCCGGTGCCAGCCTGTTCGCTTAGACTGCAGGATTGTGGGTAATTAATGCTGTATTTACATCACATAGAATTTGGGGTTTTAGCTCTGGGCCAAACGCCCCGTTTCCCCGTTTTAAGTATGTGTCGTACTTTTAGAATTTTTCTAATCGTCGTTTCGTAGCCTTCATATGACAATATCACAGGCTGGGTTGCAGTAAAGAGTTTTTCACATTCAGAAAGGTTGAGGCAACACTGTCCGATTAACCTTGAATGTGTGTTTTGGTACCTGTGTGACTGAAAGCTGGGGTTCGTGGAAAAACTTTATTTCTTCACTGTAATTCCAGACATCTGGATCTTTTTGGTAGACAAACACGGTATATTCTTTATTAATGACCATTTATCATAAATGTTCATGGATCACTGACCGGAATTTGTATTACAGAGCCTTATTAATCAGCCGAAGATTGAGGGACCGAGCAGCTTTGAGAAACAATAAAGTTGTGTCCCACTTTTCTGAAGTATGAGTCTGCATCCTGTCGTCCGCTTGTCCCGCACGTTGAAGTTCCCTCCACACGTTCGGGTGTACGGCAAGTCGACCCCCCCTCCCGCCCGCCCCTGCCCTCTGGGGGGCCACTCAGGTGGCTGCTATCCCTCTGTCGCCCCTGTGTGGCTGACAGGGGGAGCAGCGCCTTTCAGCTGGGGTCTGAAATGCCCGGCCCATACCAAGCAGCATTCTTCGTGTGTGAT
>JABFEA020000042.1:19503402-19516673 GCA_019775915.2 Cyphomyrus plagiostoma
TGTGTGTTTGTGTGTATTTCAGTCTGTGTGTTTGTGTGTATTTCAGTCTGTGTGTTTGTGTGCATTTCAGTCTGTGTTTGTGTGTATTTCAGTCTGTGTGTTTGTGTGTATTTCAGTCTGTGTCTTTGTGTGCATTTCAGTCTGTGTGTTTGTGTGCATTTCAGTCTGTGTCTTTGTGTGTATTTCAGTCTGTGTGTTTGTGTGCATTTCAGTCTGTGTGTTTGTGTGCATTTCAGTCTCTGTGTGTTTGTGTGCATTTCAGTCTGTGTGTTTGTGTGCATTTCAGTCTGTGTGTTTGTGTGCATTTCAGTCTGTGTGTTTGTGTGCACGCTGTGATGGACTGGAATTCATCCTGGGAAAAATGAGGCCCTGGACTTGCTAGGCAGTTAGGGATGATGGATGGAATATGATTTTTTATTCTTTTTTACAAATGCGTGCAGATTAGGAATTTTGAAATGTAAAGGCTGGAAACTGCCACATTAGAAAAGTTTGCTTGCTGTTACTTAGGTGAGGTTTTTTTTTTTTTTTGGTCAAGGGAACCTCCTTTAGACTGGCCGTCCAATTTTAGAAGAAATCCAGTCAGCAACATTTATGATTGCTCTGCCTTTTTCGGTCTGAATCTCGTAATTGTTATTTTTCATAAGTGCAGCGTGGTCACGCAGGTCGGTCACATGGCCTGATAATTTCCCCTGATGGAAACACCAGTATGCGGCGCAGGATTCGCCGTCTCAGAGATATTTATCTGTTGCTCCAGTGAAAACAACATTGCTTTCACATCCACTTGCTGCCACTGTTTTTAGAAATGCACTGCAGGAAAACCTGACTTCACTTCCAGATCTGCGTGCACACAAGATCAATTTTATTTATATGAGCTTGATTAAACATCTCTCAGAGAAAGAAAGCAGAGACAGAACTGAAGAACCATGAACCTTTGTCTTATTTAATTACAAATTGCCAGTAAGAAAACAAAAGCCCGTTTCCAGCATTTGAAATGTCAGTTTTTCTTGGCACTGAAGTTTTTATAAATATTTATAGCTGCAGCTAATGACGCTTTGATAGCATTTCTGGTCTGATGATTGCATCGATTCATCTGAACACAAAATATCATTCCGCACGTCATTAACTCGGCGACATTTTAATCCGCCGCTGATTGAGGACTAGAGTCCTGTGCTTTCATTTGCCTGAAGTGTGGTGTACCGCAAGAGCCAGTGAGATTCCGTGGAGGGTGAAGGGGGTCTCGTGGTCCTAGCGTGCGATTGTCGTGTCACACTGCTGTAAATCTTAGGGTTCTTTTTTTTTTTTACTGTATTCAAAACATGGGATCAGTTGAGGTCCGAGCTGCAGATTTCAGATTTTCCGCTGGTCCAGTTCAAACCAGTCCTGCTGGGCTCTCACACCTCAGCTGTTTCGGTTGCTTTCCGATCTCTTCGTCACATCAGCAGTTGTGCTTCGCAGAAGTGCTTACAGCCTGTTTTTATCACCCCACCCACCTCCACCACCCCCCCCCCACACACACACACACCCCCCCAGCGCTGGCTGGTCGGCACGGCAACGGCGGAGCCTGCGAGAGGGCCGCGGCGGTGGGAACGTTGGGGCGGCGGCTCACTGGGGCGGGGACCTGGGAGATAACGGTGGGACGTGTGAGATGTGGGATTACAGGACGATAAAGCTGCCACCTGCAGCGGGCGGCTCTGCGAGATTCCTGAGGAAAAAGCGGCACCTGGACTCCTTCCCGGAGTCACCACATGGAAAAGGCTCTATATTTATAGTATGAGGTTTACATTTTGAACCAATGGATATTTTAAGTATTTTGACATTCTGTTATTGGACTCTACTGTCAATTTATACCTTGTCCAGCATTAATGCTTAAATATATCTTTTATTTACGTTTTCACTGATTCTTGGTCAGACTGCTGAATATTTCATTGCCGTTTGGCTGCGGGTGTGTAAGTCTGAACTGAGCACGCTCAGTGTTTGAGCTAATAACTCGTAGCTTAAGTTTCATCTCCTTAAGAGAAGCACAGAAAATAATACCCGTGTTTGGTGTAAATATTTCACGGACGCCCCCTTCGGGGTGTTCCAGTTGAGTCGAGCGCTCGCTGTGCGTATCAGAAGGCTGGAAAAACTCATTTCGGTCCCCTTTCTCTCCTTCTGTCTAGCCCTATTTCTCTCTGTGTATATAAAACTTTACAACGAGATCGGTTTTGTTAGTACTCGGGGTCCCTGGCCAGAAGCTGTTCAAACAGAACGCGTGCGATGCAGCTCTGTCTGCCACACACAAACCGGCAGCTTCCAATCTCCCACTGTTTCTTTTTATTTTAAAGCAATTTGGATGAATTATAATGCAATGGCACACACAACGACACACTGCAGTTAGAATAAGCACACAAATAGGTTTCCTGTCTGTCCCACTTCTCGGTTTTTTTCCAGAGTCCTTCATTTTGAAAAATGTTTACCATTTTCAACAGTAACGACCCTCTTTTGATTTCACGCATGCAGCAATACAAGCAGCTTTTAATTGCTTTTATTTTGTTTTTTCTGGCCTAACTGGCCGCCAGTTGTGAATTAAGCCGGTTTTCCTCAGTAGGCACTCGTTAGCGGCCGGCGGACCGTTGACGGAGAGCTCCGCCGCCGCGGCCTGCCGTCGCCCTGCGCGGCGCTCCCCCGTTCGCTCCTTTGGACCGCATCTCCGGGGAGAACGTTCCTGGGGAAGTCGAGCTGGCTCTCCACCGCAGCAGCTTCCAAAATAGCCGGAGTCGAGTGTCACCTGTGTGCCGCCAGTACCATGAATATTCATTCCCCAACTTCAAGCACTCTGTCACAGTCTGCCTGCAACAGTAAAAGGAATTAAATGCAATCCCACACTCTTTGTTCATCTCTTACTTCTTCCCCATGTTCTGGCGCTTTCTGGACCCATCGAATTTGCCAGAACAGAAATAGTGGCCCATGGAGGGGAAGAAAAATATGATTAGTTCTCTTCAAACAATAGCATAACCCTAACACGTCTACGATAAGAGTGTGACGTCAACCTGCAAAAGCTAGTCATGCTGTTGATGTGTTGTGGACGGTATAGCTATCCATCTGAACGTTAACAGAGAACCTGATTCTGATGCTACTTTGCATCCACTAAGCTGAGCAGGCACGGCAAGTTCCTGTTCGGAAGCGTATTACTGCAAGAGCGCGATGAATCTGGTGGAATTATGGAGGTTAGATCCATCGGGGTTCAGTGGGTGTGTGGTCAGGCTGCTCTTCACTGCCGATTGTGTTCTTCTTGTAGGTATCAGCATGTTTACTGTAGTCAGCTGACACTTAGTCCACTGTGATGTTATTTTTGGTGGAACACGTGTTTTTAAATATTGTAAATAGTTTAGGAATATGATCACACACTTAAGTAGTGGAAATGTCGATATATTATACAGATCTGCCTAATTCTGGGAGGTGTAACTGACGTCTTACTTGGAAGCTATGCAGACAGGTTCTGGGATCTCATATGGTCCCGGCAGCCTGGCTCGACTCAGCATCCCTGCTGTAGTGTTTGGGGGAGGCAGATGGGCCCGGCAAACGGCGCGTGAGCGTGGGGCTCTGACACCGTGCATGGATGGAGGCTCGGGGGCCAGATCCAGGCCAGCAGAGGGCCTCAGGACCTATCCAGTCAGCGGGAACTCCAGAAAACGGCACGGCGCTCAGGAGCGGTGCGGGGAATGAGCTTGTGAAAGCTGCACAAGTGGTGAAGGGATCAACAGAGGAGAGGCAGAACTGCGCTTGGTTGGCCGCAGTCACCTGCCCAGCTCTGAGTGCCTGGGCTCCCCCTGTTTTTTAGCAGGACGATGGTGAGAAGCAGCAATCGCACCCAGAGGAGTGGATGCAGAGAGTCCTAAAGTAAATGCTTGTCTTATCTAATTCATGCCAAAAGTTTGGCCACTCGAGGGTGCGGGATAACATCCCTCAGCAGAGCTTTTGAGTTAAAACCCGGAGCCGTTTAAAACTGAAGGATCCTTCCTGTGTAATATGTATTCTATACTTCATTCTAAAACATGCTCTGTATCTTTCATCTTTGCATCGAGTGAGGTACGGTATGGTACGTAGTAATAAATGTATAAGAAATTAGTAAATAAAGGAAAGATGCTAATGGATATCGGGGAAAGGGCATAGACTTAAACAATGAAACTATGCTAACAGCTATCAGGGTAAAGGCATAGACTTAAGGAAGGATGCCAAAAGCTAATGGTGTAAAAGCTAGATAGCTATCAGGTTAAGGTTACAGACTTAAAGAATATGCTAATGATGTTAATAGCTATGAGGATAAGGGCATAGACAATGCAAACAGCTATCTGGGTAAGGGCATAGACAATGCTAACAACTATCAGGGTAAGGGTATGGGCAATGCAAACAGCTGTCAGTGTAAGGGCATAGACAATGCTAACAGCTATCAGTGTAAAGGCATAGACAATGCTAACAGCTATCAGGGTATGGGTATAAACAATGCAAACAGCTATCAGAGTAAGGGCATAGACAATGCTAACAGCTATCAGTGTAAAGGCATAGACAATGCAAACAGCTATCTGGGTAAGGGCATAGACAATGCTAACAGCTATCAGGGTAAAGGCATAGACAATGCAAACAGTTATCAGTGTAAGGGCATAGACAATGCCAACAGCTATCAGGGTAAGGGCAATGCTAACAGCTATCACACTTGCACATCTCCTGCTTCAGACATAGCCTGTCAATATAGTATATGTTTGAGAATCTAACTCTTTAATTACAATCATAACACAGTATAATGTTTTATTTTTTTCCTTCACGCTGTTAAGAATTCCCTTCCTGATACTGCATAATCATCAGAGATAGGATTCTTTGGTCAGAAATCCCCGAGTCAGCATATCACAAACACTGGAAAAACACTAAGGAACTGTGATGTAAACAATCAGCAATGAATTAGGGACAGTACCTCATCATGACACCGATGGTTACTGAGCCAATCTCCCCATTTCTCAAATGAAGCATCCAGTCTTTTCTACAAATTATTGGTTCAAAAAATATATATCTGTCAAGCTTAACATTACTATAATGAAAGGAGGCGATCTGAAAACTGTTAATTCCGTCCCCCCCCCAGGCCTAAAAATGAATTGAAATCAATTATAGCAGTTGTAGTTTTAGATATTGAGACTGACACCGCCTGATATTTTGGAGGTGTGGAGTGCACCGGCAGAATAGCGGTATTTTACCTGAAAGTGGTGGCCAAAGATTGAAAAGAGTGGCGTGTCAGTAGACAGCCCATTGTCCTCTCTCCTAATTACTTACCTACTGAAAAGCGACTCTCAGTTGATGGCGTAACCTCTGGAGTGTTGGGAGTGCGTGTGCAAACGTGGGGTGGAGAGGTTGGCGCGGCACGCGAGCGGCTGCTAATGAGCCCGCTAACGGCATAGTAGCTCCTCGATGGGACGAGCTGCTCTTTTGGGAATAGAGGAGTCCTCAGCTTTGTTCGTCTTGTCACCAAATCGATGGCCCTCAACTCTTCAGAATCCTCCTGCATGTGGATGATACAGTGCGAAAGCTGCAGGGTTTTGTTCGCTCAAAGCATCCCTACTCATTTGAGGAGATCAAGCACTGATGGATTGTAGCTTTGTAAGCTGCCTTCGGCTGGTCAGTATTGACTGGGGGTACTGGTTTTTGAGCAACATGGTGGATTATGTAAAGGGGAGACTGTGAATTGTCACATGCAAATCAGTACCTTACAGAGAACCTTCTATATTAGTCCACAATGGCTTTGCGTCTTCTTGTATGGGCTTGACTAGAGTGAGAAAATTGCATCACTGTGAACTTTACAGGATCAATTAGAACAAGATCAATGAAAATTGTTACGTATGCAGAGCATCGGCCCTCCCCCCCCAACCATCCATGACCTTCCAAACATCTCTTTTTCCTCATTCACTTCCTGTCTCCCTCTTTTTCCTTATCCACTTCCTGTCTCCCTCTTTATCTTCTCATCACTTCCTGTCTCCCTCTTTTTCCTTATCCACTTCCTGTCTCCCTGTTTTTCTTCTCATCACTTCCTGTCTCCTCTTTTTCCTCATTCATTGCCTGTCTCCCTCTTTTTCCTCATTCACTTCCTGTCTTGTTCTTTTTCCTCATTCACTTCCTGTCTCCCTCTTTTTACTCTCATCACTTCTTGCCTCCCTCTTTTTCCCTTTACCTTCCTCTTCTTGTCATGGCTACTATCAGTGTTATATACAGATGCCTGATTAATTTTTCTTATTAGTTAGTTAGTTTTATTATATTTTGGTAGCTGGAGGCAAACGGATGGATTTTCCCACTGGTCTTTTGGCAATCTAGTGCCATGAAAATTTGCCTGTTAAAGTTTGCCAGTTGGTTCTTGTTATCAGGGTTGTTTAAACCAGCTAGGATGACACACAATGTGAGGAAAGAGAACATTGAGGACACGGCCTTGCTCAAGGGCGGAACTTATACCCATAAGAGTAACAAGCTCTTTTCTCTTATAGTGAAATGCCTGTTTAAATGCCTTTTTAGATTTTGCTTGCTGTTTGTTTTTCCTTTAAGGGTCAGTGCATATTTTGTGTTCAGTGTTTTCGTTAATAAGGCTTTTTTGTCGATGCACACTTTGTCCTACACCCAGTCCCTCTGTTTTGAACCTAGAACCTTTTGAATTTCATTTGGATTCATTTATGTCCAAAGATACCGTTCTCATGTTGTCTTGCATATCTGGTTTGCCTTTTAGAGGTTCCATAATGAGAAACACAGGCACGGTGAGTTTTGCATGACAGTTTATCTGAAATGTAGCTTAAATGATAATATGCCAGCATGTGTGTGTGACTGCAGCCTCCCTCTCCTGGGCTGTATGTTGACACTGGAGGCTGATATTAGCTTGTCGGCCCTTTGTTGCTGGAACCCCCAGATAGCCTCAGGCTCAGGCCATTTGGACGGATTGCCCGGGGCCCCACGTTTGCCATTTGGCCCCCTTGACGTGTCCCAATGCGTCGATTTCTGGAATCCTGCTGGGGGCGGCGACGCAGTGGCCAGATCCCCGAAAGGCCTCGAGCTGGCCCGGGTGGAAACCATCTGATCACCACGCTACGCGTTCCTCAACAAAACGGCCGGGGTGTGTCCTGCGGGGGATCAGAACTGACCCCAGTGAGTGTTCTGAACCAGTATGCAGAGTTTGTCCCTGCAGATATCTAATGTGGACCATAGCGGCTTCACATTCTTTTTAAGTCCTACTCAAGGGCAGACATATTGCTTGTGTAGCAATGTCAAATATTACAGTATTATGGTGAAACGTGCAGCCTGCGATCTCACATGGATGTTCTGTATAATGTTACATATAGCATTGCAGTGCAATTGGTTGCCATGGGGTTTAGTGGAACCTTTACTAGAAAAGTCTTGGGGCAAATTTTTCTCAGTATGGGAGAGGTATCAATGTATTTTTGTATCCGGTGGTTAAGCTCCTCTTGACGGCTTGGAAGCCAGCATCGCTTAGCAAGGCTCCACATGAGGTTTGTTAGCCTCGATTGACACAAGTGTGTCATCTCCTTAGCCTAGCATGAGCACATCTGTCCCACCTCTAACTGTCCCCATCTCTTACAGCTCCAAAGCGGACTCAGTGCAGGCGGTCAGAGCTTGGTCAGAACTCGGCCGCAAACATCTACTGTCAGGGGCGTTTACAGGGGCGGGACCACAGGTGCTCTGGCTCCAGCTGAAAGCAGGTTGGCCCCCTCCCCTGCTAATCATTGACTCAAATCATATCATTGGCTAACGATGGCTGGTCCCTCTGTTACATTTGCACATTAGGGGCCAATGTTGTTCGGAGCGTGAATGATGATGATGATGATGATGATGATGATGATGATTTATTATTATTATTATTATTATTATTATTCTAAAAGAGCTTTTTTATTGAAAAAGTGACAGAAAGGCTCTGGGGGAAAAAGTGGAAGACATGCTTAATGGATTCTTCAGGGCCTGTGAAGTCTTTGATCTGTGTAACAGTTTTGATGTTTAGAGTGATTTAGCATTTTGAGCCAAACTGGCCCAGGTGTACTTTTGTTCTCCATACTTAAATCGTGTGTTTTTCTCAAACAGCCATGAATTACGCGGCTCTCCATCGGCTCCCTCCTGGGAGCGGCACATGCACCTTTCTCTACAGAAGGTGCGGCGGCGCTTCCCTATTTGATTTCTCACCCGTTTTGCTTCGCAGCATAAATGTGGCCGGGAAAAAAAAATAAAAGCTCGTACTTTTTCATTAATGAACACTAAGCTTTCAGCTGTCAGGTAGAAAAGGGGGACTGGGCTAATTTTGTGCTCCGCTGCGATTAGTACCCCGTGCGACTCTGCTCGGCTATGATTTTTAGCAAACCATTGTGGAGTGTGTCTGTCCTGATCCTGCTGACTGGCTAATCGTCCACCGTAATCCACGTGCAAAATCCAGTGGTGAAAACCTGAAGCTTTCTGGTTCAAGTACAAAGAGGGAGCCTGCTGGTCTATAATTGGTGTATAAAATCATAAAAATAGCAAGTTACATAGGCAATTCATATAGAAAATAAATGTTGGTGATGATTATTATTGTTATTATTTAGCATGGGTTAATAATAGGCCCATAGGTTGTTCTGTAACATTCCGTTATTTTTATGAGTGTTAGGAAAAACTCCTTTAATACGCATAAATGGCTCTTTAATTCTTTCTCACTGTTTTCATGGTCCAGTCAGACTGAACTCTTTTACTTGCATTTTGTGTGCATTGCGGTTCCTATTAAATGCATGCATTGCGGTTCTCATATCAGTCGGCAAGCTGAGTGCTCCAGTATCCAGGGCACGTCTGCACTTTACGGCGGTGCGAGGGGGCCGGTGTTAAGTTATCAGCGCGCCGAGGTAACGTTTCCAGTGGGGCGAGTGCTTTCCGGGCCCGAGCCCACAGGAAAGGGGCAGAAGCACAGTCAGAGGAGGCAGTGACCCCCCCCTTGCTGTTTAGCCTGTTATATTTCCTGTGGGTTTCTTTACGAGGCCTCTTTGCCAGGTCCTGGTCTTCCTTTCTCCCAGGGTCTCGAACCTGCTGACCTGACCAGCCAATCAGATGGGCTCACCATCCGAGGGCTACCCAACCCCCCCCCCCCCCCTCCATCTTCCAAGCTAATCCGCAGCCAGGGGGCTCGCCTGGGGGGGGAGCACATGGTTACATGGTTTACTGGCCGTTTGAGTGACCCATGGAAGCTGGATCGTTGGAGAGGGGGCACAGAGGGGATGCTGTTGGAGACAAACACAATTCAAATGATTTAAATCTGCGAATTACTTTTCTTGGTCAGGGGGTGTCCCAGGCAACATACAGCAAAAAAATTTTTGTTTACACATGTATTTTAATTTCTATGACATTCTACTTTAACCTGCCATATGTAAAGCTCTGGTTACAATTCCAGACATTTAAAAAATGCTAATTTGATTGTTTTTAACAGAAAATGCTTTGCTCACTTCCGCGAACCTGCTGACTCCCTTGTTATGCAAAGAGTTGAGAGGAACTGAAATCCCTTTGGAAAACAGGGATGTGGGCGACGCCGCGGCCAGAATCGCTTACAGAAATTCTGACATTCCAGAATTGTGGTCTGTGGGCTTCCGTGGGTTTCAAAGCAAAGGATATTCTGTGGAATCACATTAGTATGTGAGTCTCCGTGAGTACTTGTCAGCTCCTGGGAAACATTTCATAGGGATTCAATTTAACGATGAACATCGCGCGATAGACTGCAATCAGGATAACGAGGGTGAAGCGTGTCTGCTCCACATGCTTCCGAAAGCAGACCGAACGTGCCGACCGGGGCCCCCTCGCGCCGAAGCGGAAAGGAGCAGGAAAAGCTCGGCTTTCAGTCCGTTCGAGCTCGAGTTCACTCGCTCTGAGCCGAGCTCTGCCAGAGAGAAGACCAAAGTGTTTGGAGAGCTGACACCACTGCGGGTCAAGGAACGGGGATGAGATCTGCTGGAGGGGCTTTTAGGGTCCTGGCAGGAGACTAGCTTCTTGGCTTTGAGTAGAGGGGTGACGGGGGGGCGGCTGGGGGGTGTTTGAGAAAGGGGATATACAGACCCACAAGTAAGCAAAAGCACAGAGCAAATGTGAATGGTTGGGTCCATGTGAAACTTACTCACCCGGACACAAACATTTGCTTGCCTTTGTTTGCTCTGACTTTGATAGATACTGTAGATCCTTGGCAATCACATTAAAGTGGAAACCTTATGGGACGGGTTCTGGAAACGGTCTGTGCTCATGTGTCTTTGGCAGCAACAATCACTGTCACTGTCAGAGTGTGCTGACGTGCCGGTTACCACGGTGAGAGACTTTGCTGAGGAATTTTGAGTTCCTCTAGGTTTAAGGGTTCAGAGGGAGCTCCTGTAGAGCATGGCTGTGGAACCCTCTTTCACTGGGGTGTTTTTGGGTCATGTCTACAGCACCAGCTGGACATTGATCACATGCTACTGTACCAAAAATTGATTGCAGTGAAGAATTGAATGCCAAGAGTCTGTCGGTGGTCCTAGGTTCTCCGCTTTGGCTGTGAATAGACTCGAACCTGTGACATCTGGATCTTCACTTCCACACAGTCCAGCCCCTGAACCACTGGAGACCAACCTCCTCACCTCTTCATCTTCAACAGCCTCTAATTCTCTCATCCACTCATCTCTTTCTCCTCATTTTTGTATCATTTCTGTCATCTGGCCACCCTCTCTCCAATTTCTCCCTCAGATTTCTCCATCGCTCGCTCTCTTCCCTCCCACCTACCTCTTCTGATGTATGGCCCACACATACAGCTCAGATTTTTGGGGTGAGGCATACGCCCATATTGGGAGAGGATAGTGGGGAGGGGCAGCGAAACACCTTTGTTGATTTTAACAAATTACCAGCCACTGTTGCCAAAATAAATATAATCTGAGTTTTGGATTAGTTGTCACACCCAATTTTACCGACTAACTGTGATTAAAGAGGGGGATGAACAGGACGCTGCAGTGATGCTCCCCAGCTAGAATGGCGATAGATCCTGGATACCAAATAGAGAAGGAGCTGGACTGGTAATAAACTGTGACATGCATAGGAGCCATTTCACTGAACAGCTTGTTCACACTCATGACCGCTGAGTTGCATGAGATCTGTATATGTTTGCGGATGTTTTTTTTTCTTTCTTCATTTTTGGCACCTCTGTATTCAGGATGTAAATGGATGTGTGTGTCCTTCAGATTCAGGGCCGTAGAGTTTGGGGGCTGTGAGGAGGCGTAGTGCTTAAAATCATTGGCTCTAGTACCAGAAGGACACCAGTTCAAATCTCAGGGGAGCAGGTAGGGGCTGTGCTCTGTGCATTTTCAATAACTATTCGACATTATGAATGCCTGCAAGATCTTGACATGACCAAAAAACTTGTACTCAACCTCATCGCATAAAAAATGCAGCCAGACGCCCACACTGATCGTCACTGCATGGGTATTACAGCTCTGATAGCGTGAGTCTTGATACTGAGATCAGACAATGAAGACCCTGAAATATACAAAGATGCAGGCTTCCTCGGAGCTAGTTTCTGGAAGGTTCTGGATGCCGTTTCCATGTGAAGGTTAACGATGGGTTGGGCCATCTCTACCACAGTCTATTCTTCTGCATTTTTGATGTGTGCTTTTCTGCAATTTCCTTCTGCCGGTTGCCATTACCACCAATGAGTGTTCAGCGCAGGGCCACCATGTAACAGAACAGTTGGGAGTGTTGCATTTGGGACTGTTGTGTTGCCCATGCTTAATGTCATGTGACCCCCCCGCACATCAACGGCAGGGGCTTCCACTAGAGGGCACTTCCAGGTAAAATATGTAAAAAAAAGTCATTCAGGGCGATGCGGCTTGCTGAGACTGTGCTTAGACTGAAGGGGCGATTTGTTTTGATTAGTTTCAGTTTTTCTCAGAAGGGATATTAAGCTCTGACATGTTTGTTAATGGCCCCAAACAAGAAAAATGCTCGTATCTTATTTTAGAAGTCCCCAGTAGCCTATCGCCACATTTTGATGATCGAGGGAGCAATAGTTAATATCTGGGTAAGCACATTAACAAGGGCAATGCTGTGTGAGGCCACCAAACCATGTGGAGATGTTAACCATGTGAGTTTTCTTACCTGTTCACATGGCTTGTGCATATTTTGCACTCTGCCTCACCCTATCCCAGTCTTTGGCCCATCAGTTACAGAGGAGACGGGGGAATTTTTCCAGAACTTTCTCCCCCAGCGCTGCTGTCAGCCTGTTCTCGGTTCCGCTGCATCCCCGCTCTCCCCTATCACCGCCCTACCTGTCCAGGTTGATGAAAACAGTTGCCAAAGCGGTAGCCCCTTAGAAATTATTAATTATCTGGTTAATGTGCCTCGGGCCATGTCTTAACTGATTAATCACAGAAATTGAGGACAGGAGCTGAGAAGCGTTTCCTCCTCAGTCCTTTTCACTGCTCTTCCTCATTCTCCATCAGCTGTCCTCCTTAGCCCGTGTGTCTTATGTTCACCATCTTTGATCTGATTGGTCAGACACACCTCCAATTTTGGGTCTACCCATCAATCCTCACACCCAAATAATATACCCTAGCTTTTGTCCAGGGCGCAAGTGAACTCCAGCAGATTAATGAAATTAACTGCCTTTTGTGATCTTTGTATTAATTTTGAGATAGCAATATTACACCGAGGTCAAGCACAGGGATAATCTGGCATTAGGATAAAATAAAACGTAGTAAATGATTAAAGAAATTAATTAAACTCCAAGCCTTGTTATCACGGTGGTATATTGACGGTGTTTAAATCAAACCAGCAAGGACCCTTGGATTGGCTATAAAACGTCACAGAGACAGAGGAGCCCATCCGCAAATCATCTTACGCCAGGCAGAGGACTAAAACATGTATAAAAGACGAAGCAATGATCTCTGTTTTTGTATCTAGGTGACACTGATGGTTTGACTTAATATAGGCAAGCAGGCGAAATATAGCTTGTTGTCATTCATCCACCTTCCATAGCTGCTTATCTACTGTCGTGAGGAAGAAAGGAGAGAGTAAGAAGCCGGGAGCACTCTGGATAGGGAGCCAGTGCCTCGCAGGACACGGACAATGGCACGCTATTGGCAAATTAACGATACTGTTTCGACTCACGAGCCAAGATTTGGTGTTCATCTGGAGGCTGAAGCAGAGCAGCGGTGAGGAGGCTGGAAGGGGCTGGTGAGTCCATTCTTAGGATCAAGCCACCCGCGTTACAATGTTTCAACTCAAGTCAAGTG
>JABFEA020000042.1:19518214-19533064 GCA_019775915.2 Cyphomyrus plagiostoma
GCAGGCAGGTGCTGATGCTGCTTCTGATGGCACATATTGTGACGTTTTTGATATCTTACATGTGTAGGTCTGTTTGCAGAAGATCTAAAGACATTTCTCAAAGTGACTAAACGACTGCTAAAATGTAGCACCCATGTCAGTAATCAGCTGAATCATCACCTCTGCTTTATGTTGGAAGTATAGGGTGGAGAGGAGTGGTTTCAATGAATTGGTGTCTGTAGAGTGTGTATTTCTGTATGTGTGAGTGTGTGTGTGTGTTTGTGTGTGTGTGAGTCCTTTAATGGCTTGGCATCCGGTCCAGATTGTCCTCCGGGACAGGCTCCAGGCTCACGGTGACCTAGCGTTGGATAGGTGGGTTTGAAAAATGGCTGGATTTAAGGCGTGCGAGCAAACACGGGTAAGCTTATTAATGACAAGCAGCGGCATAACAGAGAGAGGCGGCATAGACTAACGGCACGGTGACTGCTCAGACCCCTGTTGAGGTGAGAAGCACGCAAGACGTCCGCTATTCCCTTGGCACTGTAGTGTTGCTAGGGTTCCACACACAAAAAAAATAAATATAAATAAGAGTATTTCATCTTGATCTCCATCCAGCTTGACTGTGGGCTGTGCCATCTACACCTGTGAGGGTGCCACAGACTGTGAAGGAAGGTGATTATTACTTAGGGAACCAAATATAAAAGATGTGTTGTTTATTTTTAGCTTTGCTTAATTTTTTTTGTCTTTTAAATAAGCAGTCATTCTAAGTTGTAAGTGCCGGTTTTTTTTCATATCTTTTTTTTGTATTGAACCATTTAATACTATGCCAGTTGCTTTCTTAATTGCTTTTGTGGGGGGAGTAGAGTTTTCAGAACAGAGCTGAATAGGTCTCATTATCATCGCCAACATCATCATCATCATCATCATCATTGATGAGGACCCTGTGATAAGGCAAGCCTCTTTTGCTCTGGGTCAGGTTACATTGAATACTGCTACTTGTATTAAGACAATTGACAGCAGTAATGATCCATTCCTTACGGTGTTACAAAGGGTTTTATTCTTCCTGCTCTCCCTAGGGTATTGCCTTGTACCAGAAACCCCTGACGCATGGGTTTCGGAAGCGTTCGAGGAAGCACATTGTCCTATCTTGGCTGCACTTAGGCCAGGATTATATTCTCATCAATGTACCTCCCAGGTTCCACTAGAGTTACCCTTGCGTGCTCCTTCATTGACTGGCCGTCTAATGGCCTATCCCCACCCCCGACTCTGTCCAAGATCTGCATTGACTGTGCTTCCAATCGATAGCTACTTCCGTCCAGCGGTCGCAGGTGCCGAACAGTGGGAGAATCCCTTGGAAGTGAGGGATGTTCGGGAAATCTCCTGGTAGACGTCAATGACCTTCTGCTGAGGACTCTGTAGTGGTGCTTAGTCAGTACTGTCCTGTGGTTTGGTCTTGCTCCTCCACATGCATTGCAAGACCAGGTAACAACAGCCTTACGAATCAACTGAAAATGTGGACTGTGGACTGTTGGAATAAACTTAGAACCGCTGAGTGACAAAGAGCAGCAATTTCTCTGTAAATTGCAGCTTTGTGAACAATTACAAAATAACAGCACCTCTATTTCATGTGGTAGATGTGATATGTATTGTATGCCAAAAGATCACAAAGTAAAGTTGAAAATCATGAATCATCTTCCCGTGTTACATGGGAGCAAACACTGATCTTGTTGTTCTTTCCTCTGAGTGGCGTGAATCGTACCCTTTTTTATGAAGACCTTCAAGCTCCTAATGTCTCATAAAGGAGTTTTTTTTAACCACCTTATTTACATTAACAGGAATGGTTCCTCCAATACTGGAATCTTTGTATCATTGTATCATTTGAATCACTGTGGGTTAACTAAGAACCACATCTAACCAATACTTAGTGACAGAGTAACGTGCTTCCTAGAGAACCCCTTGATCTGCCTTATTTCTACCTCTCTGTTTCTCCTTTCGTCTTTGGGGGGTTAAAATTCCCCGGTAAGAGTTCATGCCAGAGATATGCCAGTATGTTTATTTCTTTTGTGACTTTTAATGTCTTTGATCGAAAACGCTTTCTTCCTTCCACGCTTTATGTTTATTAGTGTAGCAATGGGCTGGACGGACGATGTACGGCAAATGACATCGGAAAGTTGATCAGCCAGATTTCGTAATGTCAGCCAAGAAAATTTCCAGTCGATAACGCTTGCTGTTTTCCATAAGTTATTTACGGAGTGCGCGTGCTTGTATATGTTTGACTGTCTGTCAGCGTGTATGTATGGAATTAAATCTGCATTCACATTTGGATGATGTCTTGGGTGTAAAAAAATCAGCAAACCTCGCTTGTAGATCCTGCTGTGACCTTTTTTTTTTTGTTATAAGATGACTTATCCAGGATGACTTTTATCGAAATTGTGTTTAGAACTTGTGCACACATCATCCCAAAACTTCGGAAACGGTTTGAAATTCTGCTGAATTCCTGTTTTTAGTTGGCACTAAGGACAGGATTTCTGGAGAATGATTTATTGCGTCATATGCAAAGGATTGGGGGGGGGGGGGGGTTAAAATTAGCTCGATAGCATTTAGCTGATAGGATTTAACCCGTTAGCATTTAACTGTCAGTTCACTTTCCCACATTTATCAGTTATATGACACCAGCCATCCATTTTGGACTTTCAATGGCAACATCAAGGTCTCGATTATCCTTTTTAACATTTGATTACTTATTAGTTGAGATTTCTTCTTCCTCTTTGCCTCTGTGTTTTCTAACCCCTGCTGAAGGTTGCTGTTTGGAAAACAGGTTGAACCTTCCTTTACTGGGAGATTCACGGTAAGCCTTGTCTTACCAGGATTATGAGACCACAGATTATTTCCGAGCCTTATGGCACGCCTGTCAGTCTAACAAAGTCCTGTTCTTTCTTTCTGATATTCAATCCATCTCCACTGCCAGCACATACACGCTCACACATGTACGGTTATTTTTATAAGAATTTCACACTGACTCTCTCATCGATATCAACATTGTGTTATAATCAGCCCTAAAGCAGCAGAACTCAGACACATATGAAAATCGATATGGGGGAAAAAAAAAAATCTCAAGATTTTTTCTTCAGAAGTGAAGACACATAAAGAAGGTTTTTTTCTTGTAGGAACATCAACAGAGCACCTCATCTTTTCAAGCTCTGCTTTCTTTATCTCTACCAGATGGATAAATTTATCCCCAGAAGACAGTAGAACCTGTCCGGATGTGCGGACACACGTGAACGCCCGCGAGCCTCCATCGCCCACTGTTCTGTTCCTTCCTGTTCTTCACGTCTGAGATGCCGCCTTTGTCGCTGACATTTTTCCCTGGTGCATCATGTACTACGAACTTCTGGGCCCTAAAGGTGGCTGCGACTGGCACCCATCAGATTTATAAATTCAGGAACAGAGGCACGTAAATCAGTGATGGGGGCACTGGGAGCAGCCTCCCCCCCCCCCCCCAGCACTCTTTCAGAAAGGGGCCCTGCGGAGAATCGGTGCCTATCAGTCAGGAAGATGGAGACGGGAGTGCTCACGACACCCAGGGCCAGCTGGCTGGCAGATATGTCATATTTGGGGCTGATGTTCCTCGGCCTAATTGTCTTTCATATGAAGAATGGGGGTGGATCTCTGCTAAGCAGCGCTGCCCAGAGAACGTGGGGCAGCTCTTGCATAGCAATGGCCTTTTCATTATTAGCTTGTGAAATTAGCAAGCTCGAAATCATTATATCCCCCCTTTCTGTCTCTCTCTCTCTCTCTCTCTCTCTCTCTCTCTCTCTCTCTCTCTGTGCCCCTTCCCACAGCACGCCGCTAATTGTAATGCTGGCTGAAAGTGTTTGCTGAGCTATACCCTGAGACAACGGCGCCAGTTATACAAAGTTAATAGACTTTTACTTATTGGGGTCTTAATAAGGTGGCTGTCGCCGGGCAGAATTTGTTTGGGATGCGTAGCTATTGATGTTTTTCGTGGCCAGGCGTGAGAGCCGGGCTTGGAGCTGATTAAGGTCTGAGTGTGCTTTTTAAAGTGGCTTAAAGGGCTTCTTAAAGGGATCTTGGGAGACGGACGAATACCCAGCTGTAAACTGTCTGGGTTCGAGTGTAAGGCGTACTTGACAGTCACTGAAGGCCCAGGGGAGCTTGGCTCGCCTCCTACCCTGATGAGAGGAAACCAAAGTAATACAGTTTTTCGTCAATAATTGCAGTGCTTAAAATCTTACAAAGGGATTTTTTTACGGCGTTCCCCAGAGGTGACTTTTCAAAGGATGACTTAGATTTTGTTTCCCTTCAAAAATAAATGAAATCTCGGACCTCTGGAAAGGAACACATCCGAAGAAAGGAACAAAACAGAATTAATCAGGAGCCCAGTGTTGTCAAACGGCTAATGATATGTCATGCTATGAATTAAAATTAAGAAAACCTTTTTCATGATCATTATTATCAACATTAAATGTTGATGACAAAGCGATTAGCAAAGTGGATTCCTTTTTTCTCCACAAACGTAAATTATAATATTTACCTCTTCATGAGAACTGTTTGTTTTCCCTGCTAGTGTGGTTTGTGTGGCATAGATTAATATTTATTCCCTGATAGCTGCCTTTACTCTCAATATTTTGACGCCTGAATAGGAAATCCTGACGTGATGAGTGTATGCTCGTTTAGCAAGCCATGAGATGATGAGATAATTAATACATTTTCAATAACGTATAAAACAGTAGTAACAGTTTTCATGCATGTGTTATAATTACCTACCAACTGTTGTTTTTCGGCATTTAGATTAGTTAGCTAACTAACCGACAGATTTTCTTTTTTTTAATCCGTTTATTCGTTATCTGTCTTCGTAATAGAAAATCTGTTGATAATTTGAACTAAAAGCCATGAAACAGAAAAGAATGAAAAAAGTTTTATTTGATTTTTTAATACAGTGTTATTCTTAAATGGTTTATTGAAGATAATTTGGCTTTGTAACAAGTGTTAGTTTTGTTTGTAGATGTGATAAGAGCCTTTAAGGTGGGTACAGGGTCCAGCAACTCAGCGGTTTCTTAATCAGTCTGTTTGTTTATTCCCCAAATTAAACAGGAGCAGATAGAACTACTGTGGCCTTTGTAGAATTAAGGGAAATGTCTCCTGAGGTGCGTAAATGGCGAATTAGCTTTCCGATAAGGGGCACTTGTGGGAGACAGGTGTCTGGCTGGTATCAGGAGGGAGATCAGCGTGCGTAATACTTTACACCGTTAAAAAGCGTGACCTGGAGCACTTTGTGCTGAGCTGTTCACTCAAACTGTGTACGAAGAAAGAACACAAGTGATGTGCTTTTCAATGCAGAAAAGCAGGGAAACATTGAACTTAATATTTTGCTCATAAACTCAAGTTTAGTTTTGTTGCTATTAAGCAGGTTTAGCAATCTCCAGAAATATTATAAGGAATTGATAGAGGCATTAAAGAATATTTAAGGGTGTTAAAGAATTTAGTGGCCCTTAAATAATATTTTCCATCCATCCATCCAACCATTTTCTAAACCACTTCTCCAGTGCAGGTTTGCAGGGGTCAGGAGTCTATCCATGGCAGGTAATAACCCAGGATGGGGCACGAAAGAGTATAAATGAACGTTTATTTACTAAAATTAAAATAAATTAAATTTACAAAACTTTTTAAAAACATGGCGAAGATCTCTTTCTTAAATGTATTTTTCTGATATTAAATTTAAGTGAACAGTAAAGTAATACGCCATAAACATTTGGAGGAGTCTGGGAAGCTTTATAGTACAGTAAGCTATTTTCTTTCTTTCCATATAGCTTTTCTCTGAATCAGCGCACAGTTTAAGTATAATCCATTTAGAGTGTAATATGAGGTCCTCTTTTCCTCGGCGCCCTGTGCTTCCCGCGGTTCTCTGTACGTCCCATATTAGACAGTGTTGTGACTTCTGGGGTGTGTTTTGATACCAGCAATTGGCCGCGCTGTACGGACGTGTAAGGAAGGATGGCGAAGGGGGCCTGGGTGACGCGCCGGGTCGATCGGGACGTCCGCACACATGGTGGATTAAGCGCAGAGCTGATTATGGGGGTGGCTTCGGGTGGCGGTGGCCGGTAGCATGAATTCCTCGCCTCGGCTAAGCGCCCCCCCTCCCCCCCCCCCCGTTAGCTTATCAACCGTCAGCCATTGTGTTAATTTTGTAGAAATCAAGAGTCAAAATTACACTGGGTGAAATGGTCAAAGAAGCTCTAACCTGTTAAGTTAATAGCGATGAATATGGTGAAATGTTAGCGGGAAGAACAGAAACGCACCTTCGTAGCCCTGCTGCTGCCTGGATAGGTGCTAATTATGGCAGAAAGTACGTTTTGAGTGCTAGGCAGCAGACACCTGCCTGTATTTGTAATGCCTTAAAAGTACTTCAAGGAATTGATGTCAGTGACTTGTGATTATTAGCGGTCTACCCGTCTGCCTCATGGTGGAGGACCGCTCCCGTCATTTTCTGTCATCGGAGTATGATTGTGGCGACCGGATTATTTAAGCCCGGTTCATGCTGGCCCTGGAAGGCTGATCTTTGCAGTGGCTCTGCAGCAGCAGAAAACAATCGACTCCCCCAAAAAATCCTGAGACAATCGGGCATCTGTAAACGTCTTAGTGCATCTTTATGTGTCCGTAGCTCATAGGTATGATTTAACAACCTTTCGATGTCTCATTTGAAACTGCCACTCCCTTCATGGCGTCCCCTGCTATTGCATTCTGTGCTTCCTGGGAGGCAAGGAGTGAGGATTGCCTTCGCACTGTACTGGATGAGTGATTACGGAAATGAACGGATAATTTATTCCATAAATATAATCGGAAAAATGATATGTTTTATAAGTTTGTGATTATACTTGCAATTACATGTTTAGTGACACCAAGTTTTAGAGACGCAGTACAAGTGCCACATATATAATGGATTGTAAACACTTGGAGTACATAATTATATTTAAATATAAATTAAATGCATGCCTTTTGCAGATTCCTGGCTTAATAGCTGGGTGATGAGGACAGTGGGGGATGGGGGGTAGAATATGACCCCAGCACCTCTGAAGACCATCAGATGGTGTGAAAGGGAATCATTACTGTAAATGGCCTCCCATTTGTGATCTGTGTCAGGCTTAGTCGTGCTCGAGTGAGCAGGACCCACAGGCCCAGCCCGAGAACGGTGATCTGGTTTGGCAGCTATGGTGTGAAGTGGCCACTGACGCCATCCCCTCAAATGCACCAAGCCCGGCTGAGCTCTCTTTTTCCCAGGGTTTTTGTTCAGGGTATCTGCTCCAGAGCCTGGCCTAACAGACGCACCTGTCTGCCCCTCTTTCGCTCTCTTGATTATATCAACAATCTGTGTCAAGAAGCAGGGGCAGTAAATTTTGCTCCCAGTCAGTTTTGACGATCTCAGCAACGGGCTTCCTCTCCACCCCCATGAGAAACACTAGGAGCTCAATGTCATGGGGGTGAAACATGACCCCCCTGCCCCCGGCCACCCCCTGTCTTTGCAATGAAAGACAAAGCATCACTACTCTATGGAAGAGTCCTCACGCCCTTCTGCATGCTGACCCCACGCACCAGCCCCCGCTACATGAATGCCCGCCACACGTTATGTGAACCTGACCGACCCCCTGTCACGTTTCTGAATGGGATCGCGGAAACTTTCGTGTGACAGCCTGTTTTAAGCATGTGCTTGCTTACGTGTGGCACGTCCCACGCCTGCTGAGGGTTTAGAAACCGGATGATACGGGACCTATAAACGGGACTGGGCTGGGGAGGGAGGGGAGAACAACAGGGAAGCTGCTAACTGGGCTAAATGGGCTGGGGCATCCCCTGGGTCCTACTGGACCCCAGAGGCCCTGGAAGGATCAAATCTGCCCAGCTGTCTCACCCCTCTGTCTCACCTAATATTCACTCCTGTTCCCCCCAAATATATTCACTCCTGTTCCCCCCAAATATATTCACTCCTGTTCCCCCCAAATTTTCATGGCAGTGATAGGAAGCAAATGGGTTTGAATAAACCCCGATATGACAGGTGTCTGCCCCTTGTGACTGGAAAACCCGTCGTATCTGTCTGTCTGCCTGCCTGCCCGTCTGTCCTCCGCCATCCCCACTTACTCATGTGCCCTTTCTAACAGCACTTGTCCCCAAATAGCTCCCTCTCTGGTCAGTCAGCTCCACGATGAGGGCCCTCATTGCACTGCTTATCCCTGACTTTTGTTAGGCGCTGGGCCAGGTGCTGTCAGCTCCCTCTCACAAAGGTAAATACAGTACGCTGATAAGCACTTAGCTTCTGACGCAGCTTGTGGCTATAGTCAACTTAAAGTGAGAAAAACACTTGTAAAGCCAGGATCCATTGACCACTCTTTAAAAGAACTTGGCTTTTAAGATTTCTTGTCTTTTATTATATTAGCAAGCTATGGATGGTTTAATTGTTAACAGCTTTTCTTAAATCACTTTCCTATTTACTTTGCTGTTTGAAAAAAATATATATCCATTGAGACTCTTGAAAAATCCGCCACCTTTGTCTTTACAAATCTTCCCCTGTTGGTTCTCTTCTGTAATTCCCTTGTTAGCCTTCTAGCGCCACACGCTAGAGCCGAATAGACCGTAATCTTTGGCACTGGGCATAAATTATTCCCATAGAGTGAATTCTGTATTAGCACACACCAGTTATGGATTGCTATGTTCTGGACTTGACAGGAACATAATTACAGCGCTTGATGGAATCTACAAAATAGTTGCCCCGTGTATCCGTATTTTTCACAAGGCGATTCAAGGACCTGTTAGCGGGCGGAGGTAGTGCTTTTATTAATTTATTCTTTAATCTGGGGATATTCTACAAGGAGTCATTGGGGCAAATACAGAGGGGGCTGATGGGTGAAAAAGAAGACAGTGAAAAGAAAACATCTTAATTCCTCCTCTGCTTGGTGGGGAATGTTGCGTTTTCAAAATCTTGTTGAAATTGTTAAATTGGTAAATTGTTACTTTGTTACATCTTTCTTGTTCTAATTAGATCCAACCACATTGTTTTAATATAAAGTCTATGGATATTTTGTATAGAAAAATCTTTTGCCCCAGGTCATCAAACTGGATATGAGTTCAAAAGCAAGGTTCAGTTAGTCAAACATGTAGCCTCTTTTTTATGTCACTGGACAGTAGTAGTAGTACAGGAATATATAACATATACAATGAGACAGTAATTGAAAAACACTGTTAAATATAAAAGAATATCGCAAATAATGGGCATGATTCCTTGATAAGACCCTACCTAGAATTTTGTGTGCAGGTCTGGTCACCATACCTTAAGAAGGACATTGCTGCCTTAGAAAAGGTGCAATGGAGGGCTACGAGAATGATTCATGGTCTTAGAAGAATGTCTTACGAGGAGAGCTTAGCTGAGCTGAATCTGATTAGCCTTGAGCAGAGGAGACTAAGGGGGGGACATGATCCAGGTCTATAAGATTCTAACGGGTCTGGATGCTGTTCAGCCAAATGGGTATTTCAGTATTAGTTCAAATACTAAAACCCGTGGCCATAAGTGGAAATTAGTGGGAGAACATTTCAAAACAAATTTGAGGAAGAACTTCTTTACACAGCGTGTAGTTAGAGTATGGAATAGTCTTCCGGCTAGTGTAGTGGAAGCTAAAACCCTGGGCTCCTTTAAATCCGAGCTAGATAAGATTTTAACAACTCTGAGCTATTAGTTAAGTTCTCCCCAAACGAACTTGAGGGGCCGAATGGCCTCCTCTTGTTTGTAAATTTATGTTCTTATGTATGACCATTTTTTGGGTCCCCACAAAGATCAAAAAACTAAAAATGCCAAACAAATATTTTGTTTGGTTACTTATGGTTAAGGTTAGGGCTGGGTAGGGGTTCAGGTTGTTTTGTTGGTTTGTTGTTTGTTCTATGAATTTTCCCCATAGAAATGAATGGAGAGTCCCCACTAAAATATAATTACAAACCTGTGTGTGTGCATGTGTGTGTTTCTTTATATAAATAACATTAGTGTCACAGTTTTTTCCATAGCGTGTGCCATGGTGTTGTTTATATTATGATGTTATTTTATTATATTTTGTTCACACATTTAGTTATTGATTAATATATTATGTTCAAGTGCAATTGGTAAAATTTTTCCTGTAATTTTCTGCTTTTACAGATAATGCTGGCAAATAATTTGCATAATGAGGTGAAATATATAAGCACGTTGTCCATTTGTGCTCTGGCTTTACGCGTATCAAAAATACTATAGAAGTGTTCAGAGGTCCAGTGCTCAATATGGATGCCCTGATTAGAGATTAAACTGAAGAAAACCTGTGATGGCTTTTCAGTGGATCACTTGATCTCGCAATGCATAATTTATTAAAATTCAAGGGAGAGACACTGATCTCACAACACAATTTTCTCAGAATCTGGGGATATTTAATTAATGCAGTTCTCTCCAGGTTGCATGTTGATGAGTGTGTAATTTTATTTGGGTCGCTCTCAGCTTGGCACAGGGGCCTAGTCACTCCTGCGTACTCGACGAGAAGAGGGTAGACCGTAGCTTTTGGTGGAAACGGAGACTGAATGCGCTGAGGACGTAAGGGGAACCAGGAGACGGAGGGGCTGAATATCCGACTGGATTTGAGGATGAATATTAAGTTATTTCTGTCCTTTTTTCACTGATCGGAGCTTTAGTGCACATTGCTAGACAAGAACTTATAAAATGATGAGCTTTATATGAATGGACTGTGTGCAGGTTTTGACTTCCTCTCTCATGGTCCACCTGGAGGGTGAGAATAATTTTATGGGCGTTTTGGACTTATTGTGATATCTGTGTGAATGGCACTTAAACTGTGATTTTCATCTGAGTAATAATAATCACTGAAGTCTTATCTAACAACTATCATTGACATATCTTTGTTGATCAAATGGTATAATCATTGAAGGTCAGGGATGGTAAAAATATGTGAACATCTGGGACTGATGAACCTTTGAGATGAGATCATGAGTAGTTCCTTGCACCTTCGGGGTTGGGATTGGAAAGCCTCCCTCTGCTCCTTGTCTGAGGATTGTGCATGTTCTCCCTGGGTTCCGCAAATTTGCTTTGCCATTTCTACTTTTCTCCCATAGTTCAAATACATGCTAATTGGTATTTCTATATCGCTCATGAGTGTGTGCCATGTGATCATTTGGCGTTTTATCCAGGGTGTACCCCAGCCTTGTGTTCTGTGCTGCCTCGGATAGGCACCCCCCCCCCAAATCTAACAGGGATAAACAGTTACAAGTTGGATCGTTATGGACGTGGGGCATGACGCAGGCAGGAAGAGAGGCAATGATCCACTGGCAGCTCCGACACAAAAAGGGGTGTATTTACCAACAAACATGGTAGAATTATAAAACCAAAAGGGACAGTAGGGATCTGAAAACAAACAGAGAAAAAGACGGCATTAACTAAGACCTTAGCAAAAACACAGGGACCAAACCCACATTCACACTGGCAGGACAAAGGCAGGCACTTAAATAGTAACCAACTAACGACAGGACAGGTTTGGAACATGACAATTACAATTACAATTACATGATAATTACCCAATCAACTGAGATACGGAACAACAAGCAACAGGTGGGGCGAGTTACAATAATGGTGAGAGAACCAGGGAACTCTAACAATCAGAAAACTAAGAACACTAATCAATCCTAATAAATAGAAGGCCAACACTGGGAAGGAGGCAGGAACCAACATACATGCAAAATACTATAAAACAAGGAAGAAGTAGGGAGAATCAAATGCAAGAACAAAAGCAAAGACAGAAACCAAACCAGGAATAAAGTGAAATTAAAATTACAAAACAGGTGAAACTGGTTACACTCAACCCACTGACCTATGTGGCAGCCTGGGGAACAGAGAAAACACACTAGGAACTAGGTATACTGGGGCTGAAGGGCAAGAGATGGAGAAGAGGACAGGATGGCCAGAACGGGAAGGGGACACGGAGGGCAGGGTCGGACGGGAGATGACCCTGACATGGATGGATGGCGTCAGGCATTTCAATCAGTCCATTTGTGGGTTTCACCTGATCTACTGTATCAAAAAATATGCCCTTTGGTTTGGTCTGTCTTTCACAACAAAATTCTGTTCATGTGCAATAAGGGCTGGTCAAGAGAGACTTCAGAGACCCTCAGAAGAACAGTTGATTGCATTTATTATGCTGGAATGGCCAGAAAATGAGTTCTGAAGACTTTGGCCTCCGTCAGTCCAGAGTCAGACAGATAGTTTATAAACTGAAGAAATACAGCTCAGTTGCCACCTTCCACAGGAGTGGATGTCCTGCAGAGATCGGTGTGAGGAGACATCAGAGAATCATCAGGCAAGTAACCCTGAACCTGAAAGTGATAGCTAAGGACTTGCAAGCATCTCTTGGATTTGATGACATCTCTGTCAATGAATTGAACGTAAGAAGAACACTGAACAAATGTGGTGTTCCTGGGAGATAAACACTACTCCCTAAAATAAAAAAGACAGGGCCTGTTTCCATATTCTGTGGACAGATGAGACAAATGTTGAACTTATTGTTAAATGCCGCGGTTTGTGTGGAAAAGAGAACAATGCATAACAACACCAAAACCTTATCTATAAAGCCTAGTGGGGGGAGCATGGTGGTGTGGCACCATTTTGCTCCCTCAGGACCTGGATGGTTCTTGGTCACTGAGTGCCTAGTGGAATTACATTGGAACATCAGGCTATCTGTCTATGATCCTGGGTCATGTAACATGTCAGTGATCCAAAACACAGGACTAAATCAACCACAGATGAGCTCAAACAGCAGAAAGTCTATGTATAGCAATGGACAAGTCAGTATGCTGAGGTCAGTTCCACTGAAATGGCGTGGTGCACTCTGAAGCAGTCCATTCAAGCAAGACATCCCAAAATATGTATTCAAAATATGCATCTGAAACTGTTTTTATCAAATAATTGGTTAAAATGCCTCCTAAACTCTGAGCAGGTCCGATCTGCAGCAACTGAAAGAATTCAGTTGAGGTTATTGCCAAAAACTGAGGTTCATCTAGTTAATAAAAATAAGGCTTCATATAATTTTTCCATCAATTACCTTGATTGGGTTTAAACCATTTGTTAAATAGCGATGTACCATAGTATGATGTGTGTGTTTTTCAAATAAGAGCCATGTTTAAATAACTTCCTTTACTTTTACTTTACTTTTTACTTTTCATTTACTTTTATGACTTGGATGAACATAAGAATATATTTTATGAGCCATTCATGTGGAAATCCAGATAATCTCAAGCTTTTTCTCACAATAGTAAACGTTTTTCCTGTTTAATTTGTTCAAAGGCAATGACATGCCTTTTGAGTCTAGTAGGAGAAAAGTAGCATCCTGCTTGAGTCTAGTTGCATCCTCCTAGCGATCCTGTTAGCCATCCTGCTAGCGATCCTGTTTGCTATCCTCCTAGCGATCCTGTTAGCCATCCTGCTAGCGATCCTGTTAGCCATCCTGTTAGCGATCCTGTTATAGCTATCCTCCTAGCGATCCTGTTAGCCATCCTGCTAGCCATCCTGCTAGCGATCCTGTTAGCCATCCTGCTAGCCATCCTGCTAGCGATCCTGTTAGCCATCCTGCTAGCGATCCTGTTTGCTATCCTGCTAGCGATCCTGTTAGCCATCCTGCTAGCGATCCTGTTTGCTATCCTCCTAGCGATCCTGTTAGCGATCCTGCTAGCTAACAGCGGGCATGCCTTACACACACATCATGGCTCAGAGGTCACAGAGATGCATATTTTCCACATCCAGCTGAAACCTGGGGGACAAAGTGCATGAGTCGGTAATCTGAGAGATCCCAGACAGCTGTGACTGACTGTGTTATTTAATGTGGCCTTAACTGCCCTGCTCCAAATGGATCATGCGAAAAGTGGTTTCCATCATTTATGAAGTCTTCAGGTTTAGCAAGCATGCAAATCTGTCATTTGTTGTATTACCCTTATTTAATTGTATCTGCACAGATAGACTCTACGTATGCAAATTTCAATATATGTAACAAATATGTTGAGTTGAATGTTTATGGTTCTGTAGTAATAGGTTCATAAAGAACTCAAGAATAACATTTGTAATCAACATAATTTTGTCAACATAATCATAACTCTTTGCAGCTATAGAAATGCATGAATTTAGTGTCATACCCAATAGCAGATTTAAGCGTTCGGAGGCTATAAAGACAAAAATATCGAAACACAAAAAGAATGGGTCTGACATTTAGCTAGTTTGTACAAGTATCTTCATGTTTGACCACGGGGCTATAGGTGGGCTAGATTCTTAGTTATGATCAAGTCACAGTTTCCATTTTTATAAATGGGACTGGAACGAAAGCTTCATTTTCACAAGGACTCCTGGGGGATTTTTCAAGGTCAGCACATTGAAACAAACAACACACGACTGTCTAAAATTGTCATCATGGTAGGTGGCTTGTCATTGCTTACAGCCTATCCGTTCATGTTTTTTAACAAATAGCAGTGAATTAGGAGTCTAAAATGAATCAGTTCCGCTGGAGTTTGAGCAGCGTCAGAAGCCCCCGCGTTTTCCTTCTCACTGTCCATATTGCGAGATGATTCATTTCTTGCTTGATCCATAGCAACATCTGTCGCAATTACAGAGCAAAACTCCTTCACTTGCATCCAGTTGTCCAAACTCCACCTTCTCCTCAGTGACTGTGGACAGGGGCAGATTAACTTATCTGGGGGCCCTAGGCTGACATAAGCATGGACACTCAGGTGTTGCCAATTTAATTAACTGTACCATTTTTCCCAGGGTGGGGTCCTGATGTTTGCCGGGGCCCTCACTAT
>JABFEA020000042.1:19537376-19547746 GCA_019775915.2 Cyphomyrus plagiostoma
TTCAGCGCCCGCGTAATGATCCGACAGGAGTTCCGCTGCCGTTGAATGGCAAATAGGGTTAGCGTCAGTGAGAGGGTCGCGCCAGTGAGAGGATGGCGCCAAGTTTCCCTGAATGTAACCTGATGGATGGACAGATCCGAGCAGCGGGGAGAGAGGAGCAAGCAGCGCAGCCGAGTGGCGGGGAGAGAGGAGCGAGCAGCGCAGCCGAGTGGCGGGGAGAGAGGAGCGAGCAGCGCAGCCAAGCGGCGGGCAGAGAGGAGCGAGCAGCGCAGCCGCAGCCGAGCAGTGGGGAGAGAGGAGCGAGCAGCACAGCCGTGCGGCGGGGGCCCGCGGGGATCGCGGTAGATTAGCCTCTCTTTCCTGCGGGCGTGAAAGAGGCGCCACGGCGCACTGCAAGCGCTATATCTGGGGCCTCTGCGGACCGGGGGGGTCAGCAGAGCCTGAAGAAACTGGGGGTGGGGGGGGCAACTCAGAGCCTGGGGGACGTTTCACTTTTTGCTCATGAGTCAGGCCAGTTCTAGGTTACTTTTTTTTTGCTCCCTTCTGCCCCCTTTCATTTTTTTCTTGTTCTCTTTATGTCCGACACATTTATTTGTCGCATTCTTCCGTTTTCTTGTGCTGTCACTTTCTTTGACCAGTTTTCAGAGGAATGTTTTTTTTATTTGTGTATTTTAAAAGGCTATATTTATATGTATGGCTGCAGAGTCATAGCTGGACCCAGTGTTTCTGTTTTCCAAGGTGTGTTTTATTGTATTTTGTGCGAATCATATAGTTTACTCTCTTCATAATGTTGGAGCACTTCAGTTATTATAAGGCAGGCACATAAATTACACGCATGCATGCACATGTATATGTGAACACACTATTCACTGTGTTTTTCATATTTACTTATTCCCTTAATGGGATATCTGGGAATGTGGCCATTCCATTTTCCTATTGAGATTTGTTTACCTACATTGGTTTTTATTGATGTGGCAATTATCCCTGGAATATCTGAAATCGGACATCAGAGATCTCATAAAGCACATTCTAATTATTACAGCTCCAGAATTAAAACAAAGTCGCTGGGGTAACAGTGTCATTTCCTGGGCCCATCGTGGAATTATGTTTCAATCAGCGCCACAGACAATAATTACTTTTTAACATCGAAGCGTGCACAATCACCAAATGATGTGAATTTACAGCAAGCCAGTGCTGCAAAGCAATCAGCCCAGTGCTCATAAATTTCCGGGCGGGGTACGGATTGCCCGCGTTTGCCTACGCCGGATCACTGCCAGTGATTCCCTTTCTGCGAGAGCCATCACCGCAGAGAATCTCCCCTCTACCACTCAGCTGCATAGTAGCCCTCTTGTGACACTGTGCCACTTAGAACTATTGTCTTCCCTTTCGTCCATCCATCTATCCATTTTCCTTCCTGCTTATCTAGTACAGGGTCGTGATGGGCCTGGAGCTCTGGAAGTGCTGGGAATGAGAAAGGGGATGCTCTGGAGGGGATGCCAGTCTGTCGTCGGGCACACACTATGGGCAATCCTATGGGCAATTTATGGAGACTGTTACACTTGAGAACATACAGTGCCCCCACGTGTCCTGGAAAAACTGAAAACATGGACTTTTTTATATGCATTTTCCAGTCATGGAAAAGTCACGGGGAAAAATAGTCTGAGTTTAAGAAAAAAATGGGCAGTCCTGAGGTTTTACATGCATGTTAAAATTATAATGTAAGTTTTCCAGTAACAGTAATGTCAAATCTGAATCCTGCATTTGATCATATTTGCAAGTGTAGCCGGACTGAAAGTACCATATTTGCCTGAATATAAGGCAAAAAATTCCATAAATGTTTTGTGTAAAAAATGTGAAGTTTAGTTCATTCTTTGAGAGTGGCCTGCTTTTGCAAAATTTCAAACTTAAAGGTGACTTCACTGGAAGTCTGCTGTCAAGTGTTATGTAAAAATGAGTGTGACTCATAAAAATGTCCTGGAAAATTCCTGGAAAATGATGTCCAGAAACGAATAACATGTTTTGGGAGTACTGGAGAAAATCTGTGATATTAAGAGAATCTATTATTTATTATTTTGAAATCAATTATTATTACTTAGGGTGCTTTTCCACCGCACCAGGTACCATACTTTTAGTACTTCAAAAAAGTACCAAAAACTACGATACTTCAATGTATTGGTTCTCCACTGGTGTAAAAACCAGTACCTGGAAAAGCACCCTTAGTTTGCTAATGATATTGTTCGTATCATATTTTAACATACATATTTAACCACCTAACTTAGTATAATAGACCCACCGCTGCATTCTGCTTTATCATTTAATCTCCATGAGCTTTACTTCCCCTGACAAGTAAGGTCCATATATGGTGAGAATGTTCTAGAAGTGAATGTTCTATAGCCATTATACAGCCAGGGAATCAGGGGTTTTGACTGATCGCATTCCAGATACACAATAAGTGTGCCGTCCAGAGCTGCACGCTGGATGGCAGCGCAACAGGACTTGGCCATAGCTGCAAGAACTGCCGGACGGAGCAATGGCGATGCGTCCCGCAACACGGCTCGCAGCGAAGGCAGCCTCCGGCACACGAGGCAGCTTCACTCCTGCTGGCCTTGAAGGGCGAACTTTTCAGCCAAGTTCAGATCCCCACTGTGTGCTTCTTGTTTGTTTATGCATCCACTAGCTCGTTCAGTTACTCGTTCTGGTCGCACAGCGGGTCTGGTGCCCTTTCTGCCCCAGGAAGGACCAAGTAAGAGGCAGGTAGACTAAACTCCCACGGAAAATTGTAGATGTCCTTCTGATGCACCTGTATGCACCTTTAAATTTAGCTTTCATCCAAAGTAACATGCAGCCAAGAAAGCAGGATCAGAAAATTCCTGGAGTATTGAGGGCCTCAAGCACCCAGCAGGATTTGAACCAAAAACCTTTTGATCAGGGCGTCGAATCCTGGCCTACTGAGCCACACACCACTCTCAGGTGGAGGGGGATGGAGGCTAGTAGTGATCTGGTGGTGAAGTGTGATTAACCCAGCTGTGAACTGGGGCGGGGAGGCAATATATGGACAGCTTGAAGTAAAACAGCCAGTGAGTGACATATTTCTGCTGTGTGTTCTATGTGCACGCAGTTTGTTCTGTATGATTTAAGTTTTAATGCCGGCAAGCTCAGCGACGCCGTCTCTGCACACGGGGGCATGCACACGAGCATGTCTGTGCGTTTTAGCGCGGAGACCCTCCGTACTGCGCCCAAGGTGCACGTCAGCGATAAAGGAATAAGAGGAGGTTTGTTATTCCAGAGCGACCGAGCTGACAGCGAATGCTGCAGGATTTACACACGAGGATGGCCCTTTCCGGGGAGCGGGGGTCCATTCGCAGGGTTCCGTGGGGCTGTTTTTCATTCCCCTTTTTCCCGGTGCAGTCATGTGGACTTGGGGGATCTGGGGGGGAGTTCCATATATCCAGACACGATAATGTTTCGGCGGGTATGTCCCGATCTCATTTTGGTTCCGGTGAGGTAATCACGCCTGGAATGCGTGTGCTCGCTTCCTAGCGGGATGGGGCGGGGCCTCTGGGCGATAAAAACAGAACGGCCTGGATGTTTGGGGAGAGGACTTGTCTCCACGGCCATCTGCTACCCGCCTTCTGCCGCCTGTGCTGCCTCTGCCTGCCGTGGTCCCCGCACTGCCCGAGGCGCTGAGGCGGGTCAGCCCCACACGGCGTGGGCCCGTGGGGGCGATCCGTGGGACGGGCCGTCAGTGTTTCCATGACGCTGGTGTTGTCCCCATCATGCCGTCAGAACGCCGAGGTTCTGGTGCTGTGTGCATGGATGATGGCTCCATCCAAATGGACTCCTTCCTTAATTCCCAGTTATCATTAGGGTCATAATCCCAGTGGTTTGTATCATTAGTAGTATCCTTTTAAGATGAACTATATCTGCAGATGGCTGTAGTATCCCTTTAAGATGAACTATACTTGCACATGGCTGTAGTATCCCTTTAAGATGAACTATACTTGCACATGGCTGTAGTATCCCTTTAAGATGAACTATACCTGCACATGGCTGTAGTATCCCTTTAAGATGAAGTATGCATACAGATGGTGGCCTAGTGGCTCAGTGGGTAGCACTGTTGCTTCATACCTCCAGGCTTTGAATTGCTCCCGTACCTTATGTGTCTGCGTATGTGGGTTTTGTCCGTTCTTCCCCTATCAGACATGTTTCCTTCAGGTACTCCTTTTATCTCCCACAGCTCAAAGACATACAGTTAGGTGAACTGGCACCTCTAAATCATGCATCGCGAGTGAGCTGTGCGTTTGCACCCTGTAATGGACTAGCATCCTTCCAGGGTTTGTTCCGTTATGCCTTATGCTACCTGAGATACGCCGCAGGCCTGTACCTCCAGTGACCCTGTCCAGGACAAGAGGACGGATGGGTCTATGCTGCTGGCTTTCTGCCCCTTTAAAAGTACATATATATCATATGGCTGAGAATCCCTTTGATGAGGCATGAATGCAGATGGCAATAGTATCCCTTTAAAATGGGGTATGTATACAGATGTTTGCAGTATGTGTATGATATGGAGTATGTATATAGATGGTTGTAGTATCCATTTAAGATGGGTTACATGTGTAGATGGCTATAGTATCTCTATAAGTTGGGGTTTGTTTGTAGATCGTTGTAGTATCCCTTTAAGACAGAGCATGTATTTAGATGGTTGTAGTATCCCTTTAAGATGGAGTAGGTATGCAGATGGTTATACGGCGTCCCTTTAATGTCTGGTATGCATGCAGATGACTGTAGTTCAGAGCTAGCTAAAAGTTGTCCCGTGCTGTGGAAAAACACACACACCTTTGTTATGTTGCTGGGAAACTGCGATAAGCCTTCACTGCAGGTGATGATTTCTTGGGCAACGGCAAGCCGGCGTTTGCAGCCACTGGCACCCACAATGCAGTGGGGTGTGTCCATTCTCAGCCAGGTCATGGCTGAACATGACCCTACTTTGTAGCCTGGGCCAGAGCAGAAGCTCTGAGCAGCTGTGTCCTAGCTGTAGAACATTGGCGAGGGAAAGTGCATCTCTGCACACTAACTTAATCATCGTTAATAATAATAATAATAATAATAATAATAATAATAATAATATTATTATTATTATATTGTCATCTCATCATTGGTCATTCTGGCTAGTGTATTTTATTATGCATACAATCTGATAAGATGTCCTTTTTAAATGTATGATTAAATTATAATTCAATACGTACGGCTATTATACAGAAATTTAAAATGAGTTATTTAAAAAACACGAGCAATTAATCAGAAATACCCATAAATACCTGTGACATTTACTCATAACATGGTGCTCCTGGGGCTTCCATCATTATTTTAACATTATTAGCTTAATTAACACCCTGGCTCTGTAGCTAGATATAATTTTGTCTTGAAAACATTGGAAGTATTTTTCTTTCTGAGACCAGTCATGCTGTGCGAGGAAACTTGCCTGTATCCAGCAAACGGAGGATGATGGATGCGTTCGAGATGGTCCTGCCTCCTCAGCTGGTCCACAGAAGCCCAGACCTCCTGACGATACAGAAGGACATTCGGCAGATGTGGTCCACGTGAGCGCCAACGTGAGCTGGGGAGAGGGGGAGAGTGTCCAGCCCGATGACAGACAGGAGGAGCTAAGCGGCAGCTGCCATGGCTCACAGGCCGGAGGGTAACTGGGCAACCGGCTTTGGACGGGGAGGACCAGGGTTCGAGACGCTACTGAAGGAGACCCGAGAACAGATGCCAGCATTTAACCTGATGTGCTGCGTCTTTTTTGGACCAAACATTTGCTAAGAGATGATATCTCCGTTACGGATGTTCTCATCGCAGCATTCGGAAGACGGGCCCAGGGGTGACCTTTTCCGACCCATGTGCCGTCGTCTGCGAGTAGATACGAAAATAAATGTATGCACGTAAACAAATTAATGATGCGCGCCACAATGCGTCAGTTTGAATGTTGCTGTATGGCCCTGTCTTTAAATTGGAGAAAGACCATTTCCAGTACCTTTTCCTATGAGGAGCAAAAGGCAGTAACCGGGTAAAACATGCAGGGATTTATGGTCCCACGCAGAGAGCAAGAGACTGCGCAGTTTTTCATGACTGGCTGGAAATTGCAAAATCGACTAAATAAAGGATAAAGATGTCTCAGTCATGGCAACGAGGCACACACGTGTGGTGGAAACACGCCGGTGACTCCTACTTCAGATACATGCCAGTGCAGGCGGCTCAGCACTTGTTCGCCAAAATTGCAACCCTTGTGAGCTGGAGCCCCGTGAAGCACTTATCTCTCAATCGGCTCTAAAAAGGTAAATTTGAAGAGAGCAGGTTTCATGTGGACAAAGGAAAGGGTCTGTTTAGCAGCTCTTATTTACTCTTTCTAGTGTTTGCGTTACTTTATCTCAGGCCCGGGGCTCCGTGTCGAAGTCTGAATAGCGTTTAACATTTTCCGAGCGTAATTTCTGTACCCTCTGGTCCCGCATGTGCATTCAGTCAGTCGGCAGCAAAAAGTCAAACAAATGTATTGATAAACAGCCACTAGGACGTCAGCCGCCCCATTTAAAGGCTAATTTGACATTAGTTCTCTTGCGGGGAGGGCGCCAGAGAAGAAGAGGACTATCGAGAACCAACTGTAATCTCTGATAAGACATGAACCCCACTCCTTTTCATACAGAACCGTCAGAAATACCTGAAATGAAAAAGCACTTTTATGTTCTCATGTAGTGGCAAGCTCTAAAAAATCGGGATATTATTAAGCCTGTAGTGTCGAGAAATATCAGGCCTTTTTACTGTGATATTTTTTTTCTATTCATGAGATTCTTGTGCAATATACAATGCAACATTTTACTTTTGGGGAGAAACTAATCCTTTACACATATTTCACTGAAGGGAGGGAGGGTAAAAAGATAGATGTGTCAAACAGACCTGGAGCTGGGTTTTATGGACAGTGATTTGGACAAGCAGAGAGAGGGAGAGTAAACGAGAGGAAAGGCTTTTTTCTGTTTTTTTTTTATTTCCTTTGTGAATCAAATAAAATATTAGTTCAGTCTAAAGTATTACTGCATTCATGTTTTAATTCATTTAGTAACAATAACTTTATCAGTTTAAACCTGCACACCCTTTGCATATGCCGGACGCTCTTGAGCAAAGAATGGCTTCCCGGAAAACACGGATTCCAGGTTCCAGGCAGGGTCTTGACTTCTCTGAGTCAGAGACCAAGAGCTTGGCGTTCAGGACGCTAAGTGGGGAGTCTGAAGGGGAGTATCTAAGCTGATGGGGGGTCGTACTCGTTTCCCGGCGCGCGTCGAGCGTTTCTCATTGCTGGCTATTTGCTGATGCTGATTTCATGAATAAATGTCAGCACGCCGCCCCAGAGACTGTCGATTCTGCATTGTGACAGGAGAAGATCCTTTTTATATATTAATCTGCTGACTGGACACAATTTTATACATTTCAGCCGGTTCACACAGCTGGATGTTTGCAGAAGCCACACAGGTTAAGCTGTTTCCGTCGTGTGCCCCTGTGAACCCGCGACTCCATCGCAACCAGCATGCCACCCGCCACCCTTATGTTACGGTGTGAAATAGCAAATAATAAACCATAATAATGTTTTTTTTCCAGTGTAACTGATGATAAGCATAGGGAAAAACAGCCCTACCGACTTAGAGTCCAGTCACCTTAACAGTGACTTGGTGACCAGATGACAGCCAGTAGCTCCCCCTGTTGACCACAGCGGAATTACAACACTAGATCACTTTTTCAATATCATCCTTGTGGAAGCATCACTCGTTTAAGATCAACACATCTTCTTTTTTCCCTTTTTTTAATAAAATATATTAATATACAATAATTTTAAGTATATAATTTAATGATTCAAGTTTGTCTGCTTGAGCAGAATCTTTTTCTCTATAATCTACTTGCCACTAAGTTTGTGTATTTGTGGTCAGGGATATTTTTTATTCTGTATTTTATTAACATTTGGCTGAAATCTACAGAACACAGAATGTGCTGGAGGAATGCCATCTCTTTGATTCCCAGCTACCGGTATAATGTACAGGTATATCCCGGCATTAAAAATACAGCAGTAAGTGAATTAAAAAGATGAAACGTCACTGTTCCCCGTCAGTTGTGTGCAATTTGCTGCAGGAAGTGAGCTCTGCGAGAAGCAGGGCAGGCCGGCGTGGGAACCTGCAAGATGGGCGAGCGGTGAGCTGACCTACAGCGCGGGTGCCTGCGTTCGGCACCCTCGCCACGTGTGGCCTGGCGGGTAGGGGATTGGCATGGTGTCCCTTTGCACTGAACCCCCCCCACACACACACACACACACACACACACACACACACACCACTGAATTCCCCATCGGGATGGCTGGCGAACGCGAAGCGCACCCGATCACGCTATAGCTTACGTAAATGCACGCTAATGCATTGCCATGTAATAAATACCCCAGGATTCACAGGAAAACAACTTGACAAAACCATTCTAATTTCAATTTTCAACAGTGGCTTTTACTCCTGTAATGGTGTAATCTTAATTAGTCAACTAAATCAAATCTATAACGTGATGGCAGCTCAATTGCGAAATGATAGTTGCAATGTGTGTTTAGCAGCTAGCATTAACCTTAGCTATCAACTCTGTATTTATAAACACAATTTTGCTAGCTATTAGCTATCAGACACATGGGATGACACCACACCTATGGCTGTGTAGGACAGACGTAAATGTACAAGTGAAAGAAAGAGCCCCGCACTGAACTTATTAGTGCTTAATTCTGACAAGCTGATTTTAAACAACTGCGGGGTGATGGAAGTGACAGGCCCCTGGCTCCCAGGCCGAAGCCGCTGACACGTGACCTAAATGAACTCACTGTTCTATTGACCCACCGTGATTGATGCCGCGCGGAGCACGCAAGTTCCTGCGGGAACGATGGCGGTGGCAGCAAGGGGTCGTCTGCGGGGTCGACGCAGGCCGCTTGAAGCCTGATGTGTGGCACACTGGTGCTCCGAAGTTCACTCAGGAGGTCATGGTGCTGCCGTTATTTATGGGTGCACGTAAATTGCTTTCGTTTTGATAAAATTTTTTGTTTTACCGTATTTTTTCCCCCCCAAATGCTGCATCACGTTAACCTTTAGCTAGCAGATTATCCGTTGGTCAGGCTGATGCGTAGCAATGTCATAAATTTGCTGAAGGCGTAGTGGGTGTTCCCTATTGAAAGCTGGCTTTTTCATTCATACGCCATGTTTAGATGATGGCTAGACACAGAATTAGCGATTGTATTAATCACATTGAATGATTTTCCCTGTTTACCCAAGACTCCCTTTCCCCATTAGATTGATTATATTCGAATATACCTATCTCCCTTATTTTCAGCACCAAGAAGCAACCTGTGACGCAAATGTGCCGAGGAGATAGGTAGACATAAAATAAGGATGGGCATCCGTGCACATCGCCAACGGCCTTGACGCATCGTACGTAGCTAATTCAGCATGTACTGTATTCATTGGGACGTCAGGATTTGCAGCTAGTGCTAGCGGAGCGATGCATTAATAACGCGGGCCTTTTCAGTCCGATTTGCAAGTTTGCATTAGCGGCAGCATGGATTGGAATGGAGTGCCAGGTGTTAGTGTAGCTTCTGGGTGTTACATGGTATTGTAGCAGGCCCATCTGGTATTATTAGAAACAGCAAGGTCATATTGGCTGCTTCTGCTGTAGGTGGAGTCGAGGTGTGGTGTGTTTGTTTTTACAGCCCATGTTACCTTCCCAGAGGAATAATCGCATTGAGAGGGAATGTCTCCCCTTCTGGTCCCGTCTTCTTGGTCCACAATGAGAAGGGAGACGGCGTACCCTCCTTAACATTCCACCCCCGTACATCCGCAAAGCAGAGTGAGGACTGTTTCCCGTCTGTCCTGATGCGGGGACCGAGCCAACGTGGTGAGATAAGGGGACGGGGGACCCCGATGGACCTCGAAAGGGCAACATGCTCAGCAAACACATTTCACACATATTTTACACAGGCCCCACACACACACACTAATCGGCACACACACAACACACACACTACACCAGGGCACACACACTACACCTTTCCCTGGCTCAAAACACCTGACCCAGCATGTGAAAGGCTCGAGACTTATCTGATAGACTGGAAACAGCATCCTGACACGTATGTTACTGTAACTCAGTCACATCATCATGGGATGTGTCCCCCTTCACCTACACTGATTGGTCCCTAACCACCTAAATATACACATTACTCTCACTGTTTTGTGTCTGTACATGTTGTTGCCAGGTCACTAATTGCTCCGCCCACAGTTTAAGGGTGACTGCTTTCAGAACAGTCAACC
>JABFEA020000042.1:19557791-19572158 GCA_019775915.2 Cyphomyrus plagiostoma
ATATTATAACCTTTTAAACTTTTCAAACTTAAGCATGCATAGCTGAGCAAATTAATAAACAGACATTTTTCTTTGTAAACCTATAAGAAGTTAGGAAATGAAATCAGATTTATCTCTTCTGATAAAAGAATTCTTATCTGTTTTCTGAAAATGTCAATAACATATACCGTATATGTTACCTTAAGTATACATTAAGAGTTAAACTATCAAATAAAATAAATCAGAACAGGAGGTTGGCTCCGCTCTTATCGCGCTGCCGGGGGTGCAAACATTTTAAACGTCTGTCTTGCGGCAACAGTTCAAACCTGAGCCGCATCAGAAAATGTGTCAAACAAGAAGCATAATAGCCGGCTTGTTCACGGAGGATTTGATAAGATGTTGGCACGGTGAAAATTTACAGTGGCGCTTTTCACCTTCCTTTCAACCTTGAGGAGAATAACACAACACGGCAATGATAACGGGAATAAAACGATAACTTTCCCTTTCAGATTCCGCACGAATTTTATATACTTAGACACTTTGCTCACTTTTTTTTTCTTTTTTGCTTTTTGACCACACTATCTACTTTAAAAAGACACTTTTACTTAAAGCGTTTTTATTTTGTCGCTATGTTTACGCACCAGACGCTGCCTTTTATTACGCAAAAACGCTCCGAAGGGGAGCGGGACGCACTTTCGCCTTTTCAGATCTTTTCGTCGGACTTTAACATTCAGCATTTTCTATTACTTAGCTTACTTTTTGTACTTTCTTTGGTGCAAGGGGCTTCCGTTTTTTCACGGAAATAAGGCGCAGGTGATATTTTGTGTCTAGTAAGGAAACAGTCTAAACATTTCAGAAATTCATGAGTAATGAAACCAGAAAGTTATTAATTACAGATATTTTTGTTTATCTATGTGTATATTTATTAATCATGGTGCCTAAAATTTAAAACCCTTTCCAAAGTATGCATACATATCCAGGTTGCTTTTTTTTTCCAATGACTGCAAAAAGAACTGCTCTCTTAGTGATAACTGTATTCACACAGCTGCTATGGATCTAGCCTCTTGTCTTTTTGCTCCATCAAATGTCTTGACCCTAAACACTAGACCCTGTGTACACACTAAATACGCAGACAGCCTTCCACAAACCAGATTCTGTTTATGTACTAAACGTTTCACCTGGTTTCAGACAAAGGAATTATCTAGAACCATCCTCCATATACAAACATTCAGCAGTTTGATAGAATGTCTCAAAAAATGAATTCATCTTCTTATATCGGACATAAACATTGCAATAATATGTTTGTCAGGGTGCGTACTTACAATAGGCTACACATTTCAAAACATTCTGTTTTATAGCTCTGTACTGGCGATGCAATATATTTAGTTATAAAATGTTTAATGGGTTGGAGTTTCCTGCTGAAAAACCCAAGGAAACTGAATCACTGAAGAAACTGTAGCCATAGTTTTAGAAAATTCCGGTTGACATCAGCATCTGCTATTGAGCATACGTGAATTGCATATCGAGGATGTTTTTATGTAAATAAAGTCTGCTGTCCCACTGCGGTTTTATTACATTTGAATAAAATCTACATCGCCTTCAGTAGTTTTGTGGTATTACAATCAGCGCTGTGAGGAAGCCTCATCAATAACGGCGGCTGGTTAAAGTGCTTCTGTCTTCTTTGATGACTGTATACATTTGTTATTACAAGAATAGGAGTATTTCCCAAAACAGGAAGTATTAATTTAGAGTGTTTAGTGTGGCTTATTCTCTTTCTGCTTGGCTCTCTGCAGTGTTTGCATTAACAATCCTTGCCTACTTTATGTCTTGTTGTTAGCAATAACCAAGAAAAAACAACAGCAACAAAAAAACATTTCAAAATGCATAACATTTTTAAACAAATCATCGGAATGTTTTATGCATTTGTAGCAATTGGTATCTGCAGTGTGTGTGTGTGTGTGTGTGTGTGTGTGTGAGAGAGAGAGAGAGAGACAGACAGAGAAGGGAAGGTGAAAAGTAAGATATTCTGCAGTTATGGTGTGTTGAGGTCAAAATTAAGAGGACATTTAATGAGACCCTTGATGCGGCAGAGGGTAGGCAAGGAGGTCCACATAGAAGACGACAGAGGGCACAAAAAAATTCCTCAGCTCAAAGACGTTCCAAGACGGACAGGTCAAGCAGAGTATCATCAGAAAGATTAGCTGCGTCACCTGAAGAGCGGCCGGCGATGGGGACTGGCTAATGGCATTTAATGTTTCCGCTGAGATGCAACGGATGGGGGAATTAGGGAGCCTGCTTCCTTAATTAGGAGGACGGTAGGAGTACGATGTGCAACCAGGATTAAAACATGGCCTGCTGCTTGGAGGAGGCCTGCAAAGTTACTCCAGGCAAGCAAAGTCTGTGGGCCGAATCCCCCGTGAGCAGACAGTCTGAGATTGCAAATGGTTCCATAGAACTTTAGGCATGGTTCCTAATACACTATAAATATTAATTGTTATATGTTGTAGTGACATTTGCATTGTTCTTCCTCATATAATGTTCAGGATTTTGTCATTGTTATTATAATAATTGAAAAAAACAGCAGTTTTTGTGTTTCCATTTTAATTGCTGTACTGTAAATATGTAATGTCTAAGTGCATCAGTGTCTGCAGATCCGCTCCCGAGGCAGTCTCTCTTAGTCATGGTGCTTTACTACACCCCTTTGAGGATTTTTTTGATGAATAGACAGGAAAGATATAGAATGAGGTGCCCGTGTTTCGGACCCGGTCGTCCTTCCGCCTGTTACATTGTAGCATTTTCTTCGGCGACGCCTGTGTGGCTCTTGATGTCTGGTCACGTTAGTCTTGTTCCTTGATCCCGAGGCCCTGCTTGTATTGAACTCTGAGCAATGAGGCTCTTTTCTTGTTATTTTGACTTATTAGTTAAGATCCGCCATCGTCTTTGCTCTCTTTAAAGCTTACTGGGTGACTCCGTGGAGTGGAATTAATAAGCCTAATTGATGTCATCAACAGTTAGGCCCAAAGTACCCAGTGTACAAGCAGCCCTATGAAAATGCCCCCTGGTGTCAGGGCTGTACGCTGCACTGGCTGACTGATTAATACCCGAACTTCAAGCAGTCGTGTTTCAAAGGATTCAAGTTCAGAACAAGCAAAAGCGTGAGGTAATTACAGCTTCGGTTCCTCACAGTACATCCAGAGGTTGACGGACGTGATTCATAGAATCGCAATCGATATTCACCAATCTGATTGATTTTTATTAGTATTAAAGGATTTATTCATACCTTAGGATTATAATTTACCACTGTGAAAAGTAAAGGTCGGTACAGGCGCGCAACCATTAACCAGAAATTTCCTGAAGATCCTGAAATGAGTCGTCGGTTAAACTGGTGCTGGAATCTGTCACTGGAAGCACTGAAATTGAGCCCCTGAGGTGGGTTCGGGTTCAGACATGTGGCTTTCGGCGGGGTCACTGCGAGGTCGGCAGCTGTACCGCATGCACCGACCCGCATCCTGTGGGAGCCGCGCGACGCCAGCGGCTCCGGCGTTTAGCTCCGTGGCAGCCTGAGGCACCCGCTGGCGGCCGGGCGGGGCCAGACCCGGCCCGAGGCGCGGCGAGAGAGCGGGCGGCCATCTGCCTCACCTGCCGCACGCAGGTGTCCATCTGCTGTGCTCCAGGACAGCGCGTGCGGAGGGGGGAGCATCAGGGAGCCGCTGAGACGGACAGCGAGCCACCTAAATTATTCAGCCTGCCAAAGCAAATAAGAAGGCATGGGTAGAGATGGGGGACGGGGGGGGGAGGTAGTGAGAGAGCTGAGTGTGCAAGAAAGAGGGTTGGAGAGTGGAAACGGACCTGCAGAATATGTGGGGGTGTGTGTGAGGAGCTGACAGCGTTTGCCCCCACAGATGCGTCTGCATCCGTTAAATACTTGAAGGGCTCCGATTAGCATATAAATTTAGATGTTTGAAGATCATTGCCCTGATCACGACTCAGTGAGTTTTATCTAGATTCCTTCCGAGGCTGATTTGCGTATAAAACACAGCCAGATGTGACCAGTTAAGGGTCTCCCCCCCCCTCATCGGGGGCTGCTGCCTGGGCTCACGGTTTCATCTGGGCCTGAGGTCCAACTGGTCATAGCAGAGCGGGTCACCATGCGGCTTGCTGTGCTCAGTTTTTCACGTCCGCCATAACGTCACTTTTACTGTTTTTTTTTTTCTTTTATGACAACTGGTGCAATGAATGAAAGAGCACGTGGTCATGTTTACTTTTGCGAGAAATCTCTCTTTTTCAAAGCAAAGCCCCAAATCTGAAGGAATTCTGGACTTGTCACCCAACAGTAGCTGAGATGATGATGATCGGCGTTCCTGGGCTTTCCGGGATGACATAACTTCCGTCATTTTTGTTTACCATGTACCGATGAGTTGACCCTTAGAGATCAGACGTGTTTACGTAAGCATGTAACATGTTTAGTCATCATCACACATGAGGGAGCATACCGTCAACAAGGCCTTCTGTCATGCATACAGCCAGACTCCATCATGCTTTCCCTAACCTTTTCTAGATCTGCTCTTACTGAGGCTATTCCACCAAGTAACAACACATAATTGGGCTTGTAGCATACCTATCCACGGCTAACAAGCTACCACGCAAGGATTGGACTTTTCCTGTCTAGTTTATGTTAGTTGGCCAGCCGGGCAGATAGCACAGGCTGGTAAGTAGCAACACTTGACCAAAGCAGAAAAAGAACAGAAAAGTTTACATACCAGGTACGCAATATCAGGCTTCTGCTTTGTCTACTGTCAATAGGGTCAGCATTGCCCCTACAGGCATGCTGGTGGAGCCCTTTAGTGCAGTGGTTTAAGTTTTCTGGCTGCTCCTGGTAAAGCATTTGACAGCAGAAACAAAACCTTTCAGGAGGGGGGTAGTCACTTTAACTGCAAAAATTCAAAGAGTATTACATCGATTGGATTTCGCAGAGTTGGTCTGGGTTAACTGTGATGGGCTGGCCCCCCATCCAGGGTTGTTCTCTGCCTTGTGCCCGTTGCTTCCGGGATAGGCTCCGGACCCCCCGCGACCCAATAGGATAAGCGGTTTGGAAAATGGATGGATGGATGGATGGTCTGGGTTAAACCCATCACACTCAAGGCCATGGCAACATGCATATATTTACTTTAAGCCAGTCGAGTTCATGTTTGTGTTGTCATGTTCGCTGGTGGAGAGGCTGTTTTCTGAGGCTTTCTGGTCCGTTGGTCAGTGTCAATACAATGATTTTACTTCTTGAACTTACTGGTTAACCTTTTTTTTTACAGTAAACTTCTCATTGAGTTGACTTTCATCCACCAGGATCCGTAAATGCTTTCCTTAGCAGTTAGCAGTGGAGGCTTCAGACTTTAGCTTAGGAATAGGCAGGCAACATGTTTTCCTTCTGCCACAATTTCTTCTCCTTATTTTCACTGAGTCTGCGGACTCCACTCGGCAATTAGGGTCCCTTTGTAGTTGAGAACAGAAACCGTAAAAAAAAGGGTTTGGAATGGACCCGAGGAAAATCCAAATCGAAAGCTGTCCACCGAAGTTTCTGATTGTGATGTCATAATTCAGACTTCAAAGGATCTAGCTAACAAAGGAATGTGGATTCAGGCCCGCCTGCATGAGCATGGCGTGGTCACGTCTGCACTCCTGAATTCCACGTGAGCAATAATCTTCACAGGAAACCATAGATAGTAAATTGTAGAAGATAACTGAAAATTATATAGTCATTTTGCATGCATTAACTGAACGCAAGAGGAAAAAATTACGTTCTTTTTTTACACATGTATTTCATGGACTCTTACAATCTTCCTGGTATGATATCAGTCCCTGGCTTATCTGGAATCCTAACGTGAAGCGGTGCTCCCTAAGTTAGTCTGGTCCTCCTGTAAACTAGTGATGCTTTGTGACCCTGCTAGTCAGCAGGTTGGGCTGCGTTCGCAGTGGCCGGTGCAGGAGCAATAGACACCTGGAAGCCTCTTGGGAGTAACCAGTCCAGAGCTTCCCAGGCCAGACCCCAGGAGCCTAAGCCTGCAGCTGTGCAGGAGAAAAGCCCGTGCAACACACACACACAATGCATACAACACACACACATACGTGCTCGCAACACACACACACAATGCATACAACACACACACATACGTGCTCGCAACACACACACACAATGCATACAACACACACACGTACGTGCTCGCAACACATACACATAATGCATACAACACACACACGTATGTGCTCGCAATGCACACACACATACGTACACACACACATAAAGGGTCTACTTTCTCGATGGTCTTAGTGGACCTCTGGCTGTATTTAAGGACATCTGAACAGACCATCTAAGGCCATGTTTCACTCCTTATGTTCAGTATAAACCACCCTCATCTGGAGAGAACTTAGTGATAGACAAGTGCTCATAAGTAACAACAACTGTGATAATTAATTATTATTATGCTTAGTTTTATTATAATCTAGCATTCCACTATTTACTTTCTGTCTTTTACAAACATAAATACTTCCTTATAAGAAAAAGATTATGGAAAATGCTGTATGAATGATGTAAATTTGCCATTACGTATTACTTTGATTTAAGAATGGCAAATTTAAGGCCTTCGTAACGTGTCTGTAGTAACTGCACAGAATCCATGATTTAATACTTGTTGACTAAGACATTTACATAGCACCTTTTCCTAAGTGTTTAATGTTTAGGATCTAGTGATAGAAATACCTAGTTTGTGACAGCTTAAAAGGCAGTGATAACAGCCACTGTTACACGACATGAGATGACAGAGAAGAGCGAATAGTTCTCTGTTCTGTATGGAAGAAATTAAACCTCTGGGAAGCTGAAGCTAACTAGCCCCCCCCTCACACACACACACACACACACACACACACACACACTGACATATGAGTATATGCTGATGGCTATATTTTGCTCATTGTGCAAATGTTACTTGGACAAGTACAAACGATTCTCAGCCTGCATATATGCCTGTGCTGTACTTTACATATATGTGTTGTGTTTGCCTCTGCATTCATTATAGTTATTTAATTGGGAGGGTTGTCTCTTGGTGCTGGTCACGGGGGTCCGGGTGGCGGGCTGGATCCGCTCTGAGCAGAGCTAGGTATTACAGGAGAAAACCCGATTACAGGGGGATGTGAATTAGATTTGGTAACAGATGGCGGTGTTGAAATTTTAAGATGCTTCGCGGTGAAATGCGGCGGCAGGTTGATGCGGCTCCTCGGGGCTGACGGACGCGTATAAATCACAGCCGTCGCCGCCTGACAGCCAATTTCCAGGATCTGATCTGGTTAAAGACACGGCTTTCCCGCTTCACTTTCGCCACACAACAGTGTCTTTTTCTTTTGCTCTTTTTTTCCAGAAGCTTGTGCTTCCCTCGAAGGCAAAAACACATCTCATATCCGTTTAATAAAACGTGTTGTTAATCCACACTTTCCCATTATCCGGTATTAATTTAATCAGAAACGCGACTCCTTCGCCTCCCCCTGTGGTCCTGCTTCGTCCTCCACCGTGTTCTTTTCCACTTGCTGCTTACGGGGTCGCGCTTAATCCTCTTTTTTGTTTCACCGGGGAAAGCTGCTGACCGGAGACTGCCTTCGATAGCTCTGTATTATCTCCGCAAATTTTATTCATACTCCAGATCCCAGCAGTTCATTTTCGCCATTGTTTTTCCCCCGCAACTCTAACTAGAATTAATCACTGGGTTATTTGCTTAGCGTCCCTACAGCAGGTTTCTTGTTGTTTGACAGTATTGTGCCAATATGTTGCCACCCAGAAAAAAAAGCTAATATAATGATGCAGTTTTATGGTTACCGTATTCGCCATCCATGTGCATGCATCACCGGCGCCTTATGGGAGCTTCCGGCGCACTTATAAACTCCCGGTTTTTCCAGCTGTGTGCTTAATCTCCACAAGCCTCATTAGAATCAGTAGTATTAAAACTGCAAAATAAAACGGCATTCTAAAAAAAAATCTCATTCAGTGTATTTATTCATATCTCTTAATTGATCACGGCAGTCATAGGCTGCTTCGTGTACTAATGGGAAGTTTGTACTGTAGATGCAGGTGTCCCTCCCCCCTCCCACACCTGCACGGGGGATATTCCCCCCATTCCCACTGTCCGCCTGCGTTTCTGCCCCCGATGCATCGATTTTCGTGTAATCGCAGGCGCTCTTTTACAGGCATCCATCAGCACTGAAGTGATTTATGAATTTCTCGCCCGGCGACGTCGCAGCGATTGATTTCATCCCACCGCTGGAATGGAATTTAGATGTAATTTTAGATGCGGAAACAACTGCAATGATTCAGCAGCTAATCTGCGTTTGGGGGTAGGGGGGAGCTAGACTGGGATTGTCCGATCTCACGGAAGAGGGCAAGTCATGAAAAAAATCCTTCAGTGTTTTGCATATGGTTGTATGTTTTTTTTAAGACAGTCTTGGTCCTGTTAGTGTCCACGATTTAATATATGGCTCGCACTTGTCGTCGGACCGAATCAATGGGACGCTAACAGAGATTTTATAATCGACAAAAGTATGATTTTTTTAAATGTTTTTTTTCTTCTATTTTCCGTCATGCCATGCTAATATATTTATTAAAAAGAAAAATATGTTTATGGATGTCACAGTATCTTATCATTCAACATTCAAGCTGAGAACCATTAAATCTTTACGGTATTTTTAGACCTTAAATTTAAAATTCAATTTCAAGAAATGAATGTTTTCTGTCACTACTTGGAATATGTATAACTAGGGTTACATGGATTGTTGGACTTTTCAATTATCTGAGAAATATCACGATAAAAGAACAATTGTAATTCATAGAAAATAATATAGCAATTTGGAAGAGCAAACTTTGTGTGAATTGAATAAGTTAATAAATGATTAATTGGTAAGCAGGAAAGAGGATGTCAACAGACTCTGAATCACTTGAAGAGGCTTGACTATAATAATAGATAGTATCTAGATTTGGCATAGACTTTGACAAACAGTTTATGGAGTAACCTAAAGTATTTGGGCAAATTGGTTGTAAATAAAACCAAATAATAAAAAAAAAATCTTTATGTTGACCATGAGGCAGCTACGGATCCGACTCAGAGAAACTAAATCTTGTTTTCATTGACTTAGCATTATTCCTAAGAAAAAGACGATATATCTGTTAATTACAGGTCCCATTAATGAAGACTCACTTGGGAACCTGTGAAAGATCGAGGTTCGTGTATCGGTTCGACCAGATTGACAAAAGCAGAATTAACCTAATTTGTCAGTTGTGTGTTTATCGCCGTGCTATATTTGAGTTTGATTTTGCTGGATTGCTGTCTAAGATCGTGACAGATTTCCATGCCTAGTGTGCGCCAGTCACCTTCTTGTTGACCAGCTCGATATTGACAGGATGAAGCCTGATGACCTCGATTTCTGTGCCTGTTCACTCTTGGTTTTATAGCTCTCTTTACAGTAGTTTGAGTTGCTCCTCCAAACACCACAAAGCCACCTCTGTGGTGTATTACAGTTTTCAGTCTTGTTCTTTAGCCTGCTATGGGCCTTCACCGTGGATTCGGTTGTTTTATGTATAACATGCTTTTCAGCAAGAAAGATGGCACAATTTTGAACATCAGCACATGACATCATGCAAAGGAGTGGTACGTCAGCAACATGAGTCAATGCAAGTCAACATATGATCATTTATGGGCCGGAGTGCCATTTCAGTCCTAGTTGGGAGGTTCACAGGTCACTGAGTCTTCCTGTCACCTGCAAGTCAGTCCATGCCAACGAGATTACAATACCTTTTTCTGCTCCCAAAAGGCAATTATTCCACAGAATGACTTGGGTGTGTAATTTATATTAGTATTAAGTATTACTCCTTGCTACACTATGAATATGTGCAGAGCCGATCCCTCAAACAAGGTGACATCTGTATTTTAAACACGTAAATGTACAGTGAGAAAACGCGACTCTGAAACAATCAAGGTGTGTTCTTAATTATCCGGCCTTTAAGCAATGCTCTGGTTCAGGAGCTCGTGCCTCTCTGCCATCGGGGCTTCCCTAGCAGTGGTTCCTTCTCCTGCAGCTTCAATCGCATGGAAAACACAGCCACCCAGGCTCTTGGGGATGGCTCCTGGGACACAACGGCGTTTTATTGGTGACAGATAAAAGATCGCCGCTCAGTGCGACGTGAGCTATCTCCGCGGTTATGGAAAGGGGGGAGGGACCCACGGATTCTCATTCTGCTTCCATGTCTCCCCGGTTCGTCCTTCCTCGCACATTTGAAGTAGAGACATTTTATTTCACGGCTTCAGTGATGGGCAGTTTTGGCGTCCAGCAGTGCGTGGCGGACGGGATAAGATCAGCTAGCGAGGGGCTGCAGCCCAGCGCGGGGGCTAAACAGCAGCTGATCCGACACTAGCGCAAGAGAGTTTGTAGTGAAAATAGAAAGGACGTGGGCTCCGTGCCACGTGAAAAGTAATACCCACGGCTTTTATAAAAGGTCCTCGTTGTCTCTGCCGGGCACCAGGCCACACAAAAAGGTAACGAGACTGACAAGTGGCTTATCCAGGATGGGAGGTTTTTTTCATGACAAGGCTCTCTGAGAATTTGCATCTCTGGACATGTACACCTGGTGTTTGCCTGGGATCTGACAGGGATCTCTCACTGCATTGACAATGTGCTGGGGTACATGTGCGTCGTCACCGAAGAGGTCTCTCAAAGATGACGTAGACGTCCAGACGTGCTAGGGGTGTGTGTCAGCTCTCATCTGTCTGATGTTATTCGGCGACACCTCGATAAAAAGATTGTTGGATTATTACTGCTTAATTTTAAATTTGGATCTGCTTTTCCTCTACTTCCCCAGGCTGCTCTGCAGGATGTCAAGCAAGGAACGGCGCATCGAGTCCAGTTGCCCCTCCTACATCAAGACCGAGCCGTCCAGCCCTGCCTCCCTGGCAGACAGCATCAACCACCACAGCCCCGGGGGCTGCTCAGATGCCAGCGGAAGCTACAGCTCCACCATGAACGGGCACCAGAACGGGCTGGACTCTCCCACGCTGTACGGGCCAGCAGGCGGCTTGGGCCCCAACGGCGCCGCCAGCAAGCGCTACGAAGACTGCTCCAGCACCATCGCCGAGGACACGCAGATCAAGTGCGAGTACATGCTCAACTCCATGCCCAAGCGGCTGTGCTTGGTGTGCGGCGACATCGCGTCCGGCTACCACTACGGCGTGGCCTCATGCGAGGCCTGCAAGGCCTTCTTCAAGAGGACCATCCAAGGTGGGCTCTCACTCTCCTGCAGGGGAATGGTCGAGGGAGGGGGTACATCCATTCTCTGGCATTGTACAGTCCATCAACTGAAGACCACAAGTCTTTCGTAATGGGGATCTGTAGCCAGGCCTATGGGAAGCCCTAGGCATATTTCACTACCACACCCCCCCTCCAGCTCCCCCAACAAACTTCTCTGCCTGGTTTATCTTTGTCTCAGATGGTGTACTGGTGACTTGCTAAGTCAACGCTGAAGATGGCGCCTCAGGCAACTGCCTATGTATTCAAATGCAATGTTTCTCAAACCAGTCCTTGGGGACCCCCAGATGGTCTACATTTTTGCTCTCGCCCAACTCCCTGGGTGTTGGGAGGGAGCAAAAACATGTATTGGTTTGAGAAACACTGGCCTATTGAGTCGACTGGCACTGTCTGTAGCATTAGGACTTGGCTCTTATGCATCTTCAGGTTCAATCTACAGCCACTTCTTAAATGTTGGACCACTGGAGTGAGCCGCGCACACCTGGACATGCTAATGCTAATGCCGCGCCCACCCTTTTATAGCTGACATAATGGGGTGTACCATCCCATTAGCTAACGAAAGGGGGGGAAAAGGCAATCCGCAGGTGGCTGTGCATTGGTTCCTAGGTCAAATGAGTTTGTGAGGACCAGGGCAGAAAACTTTGGGACCTACACCCCATAAGATCATGGGGACTGAGGACTGGGGACCGACTTCATCACTGAAGCAAGGAAAGTTGGTTTCAGAAAAAAAAAAAAACTTAACCAGACCAGAAGTGCATGGTGAGCAGAAATGACGCTTTTTATTTACTGGTCAGCCTTTGACCCGTATTTTTAGTTGTCAAAAGTTAATCAGTGTGATAAGCTTAAAAAAGCAACTCCCAATTTACAGTGTAATATTTGAATTCAACATTAAATGTTATCCTTTTCAGCTTTCCCTGAGGCCTTGGTAACACGAAGGGTAACAAAACAAAATGAATTTGCTGATTCTGACCGGAAATCCAAAGATGACTCGGATCGCTGTAGACCTTGCAACTTGATTTTGTTAGTGCCCCGTGAAATCACGTTTTTTTCTGACGCGAGTAAGCGCTGTATTAACATGGCAGGATATCACGGCCGGTTAAAATATCCCTAGAATTCCCAGCTCCTTCTCATGGCATCCCACATCAAATAAAGACGCCGGGCCCTTATAACGTGAAAGCCCCCGGCGCCTCGAGGAGATTACCCGGCTAATGAAGATCGGACCCCCGTTTAAGGGACATGCATAATTAAAATATTGTTTCGTGCTGAATTAGCGGGCTTTAGCGGCAGGCCTCCCCACGTTCCCGTTAATCTGCCTCTTTAATGAGGAGACATTGGCGCGCGGAGGGGAAGTCAATACGGATCAGTGTTTACAGAGTCTGATTAACTGTGAAATATTGCAGCGGCATGTGGGCCCAAGGCAGGCCCCACTTTTAATTGCGTGGGTCGGGGGCTGTATCTCAAAGGCCCCCCGAAAGCCAAAGAGAAATATCAGTGAAGAAGATTTATTCATTATCCATGCCATACCCCCCCCCCCCCCCACATACCCCCATGTTTCCTGGTATATTGTAAACTAGCAATGGCATTAGTTAGCCTAAATGGAGGTCTTCTGCAAGAGGTCAGCTTTCATTTTCTTTTATTTTGATTACATCCTGCATCAATCCATTAAAACATCTGTGATGTTCGTAAAAGAATTTCAGATATGATCAGAATAACAAAAGGACCGGAACGGTTTTCCAGCAAGGTCATGTTTTCCTCGCTTGGCGCATTTAAATTCCCCGGCGACATAGCTGGACATCTCCTTTCCCGATGCCTCTGCTGGGTTAATTGACTTTGGCATCCAAAGTTCAGTTATCAGATTATAACTTAACCTCCAACAAGCTGTTCTTTCTCTCTCTGGGAAGGTCTCGGGATGACTGTTTACGTGAACGTGGTAAAATTTAGATGGACCCGCCAATTAGGAATCAGGGATTTTTTGGATGTTAACTCACGTGGAAGCGTCGTAAGGCATAATCAACATTTTCTTAAGAAAACTTTATCAGTGCACTGTAATTGCCATATTCCCGTATAATGAAATACCATAAGACCTTAAACTTCCCCAGTATTGGTTTTCACATCTTTTTGAAATTATTATCTGTCAAGTGGTTTATTGTATGTTCCAACCTTAATTTGATCTTCACCTAAAATCATTACCTGCAGTTAGATCTTTCTGGAAGCACTGAGAGACGCACACAAAATAATTAAGGAAGGAGATTAATCACCACATGGTGAATCCAATGCCTGACTTGTCGGCTGTGAGTCACGGATGCCCCCCCCCCCCCCAACTAACCTAAATAAAGTATGACCACAAAAAAACACAAATCTGGGGTCCATTCTCTTGACGTGTCTCTTGCCACAGGAAACATCGAGTACAGCTGCCCGGCCACCAACGAGTGTGAGATCACCAAACGCCGGCGGAAGTCCTGTCAGGCCTGCCGCTTCATGAAGTGTCTGACTGTGGGCATGATGCGAGAAGGTAAGGTGCAGCCTGCCACCGCCGCGGCCGCCGCCTCACTGTCCCTGTCACACTCGCCACTTTCTCATCATGTGCTTCTGTCTGGAAGGACAAACATGAAAAATCCTGGAGAAAGCTCAGAACTTTCTGGGACGTGAAATCCGACCAGGAATTGTAGGGGAAGCTGGTGGACCCAGCTTTTGTAGAATTTTCTGGAGTGAAAAAGGCCAACAGGATACCCCCAGTCATCTCCCGTAGGGTTTGAGTGCTGGGATTCCCCAACCACATGCTCCTAAAGGAATCCTCCATGTCCCCACAATGTTACATGCGACATATAAGGGAGGATTAAACCGGCACAATAAGCACGACTCTGCTGCTCTTGCGGCGTTTGGGGGGGCCCCCCCCCCCCCCCGGCGGGGGAGAGCCCGCGGGATGGTGCGGGGGGGGGGGGGAGGGGGGGCGCGGGGGGGTGGGGGGGTGGGGGGGGGGGGTTTTTCGGTTGCGCCTTGTTTTTGGGCCCCGGGGGGGGGGCGGGGGGGGGGCACAGAGGCCTGTGAATCTAACCA
>JABFEA020000042.1:19572168-19597810 GCA_019775915.2 Cyphomyrus plagiostoma
TTAAAACGGCACAATTATCCAGACTTTGGTGGTTTTTTATCCTTTCCCCCCCCCCCCCCCCTTAGCTGTTTCCCAGAATAACAGTTTCCGTCGTGACCTTGCGTTCCTGGTGCCAGGAGAGGCGAGTGGAGCAAGCTCTGTTTGTATTTGGCCGGGATGTGCCAGTCACGACAGGGAGCATGTCAGCGACAGGCCTTGTCGTCTCGCGGAGCCATCCTCTTGCTATCCTGTGCATTCATTATACTTACTTCCTGCTTCCTCTTCTGTTTCCTCCCTCTGAGTTGCTCTTCGGGTTGATAACAGCGTTTCCACAACAAAACTCTCCCTCCCTCCCTCCCTTCCTCCAGCCAGGTGGATGCAGACCTCTCAGGTCACGATAGATTAGATGAAACTGGCGCAGCTGGGGCCAAACTGTAAACGGAAAAAACTGCCAGCTTCTGCGTGTGTGTGTGTGGGTTATGGTATCTTTGTGGGAACACATTTTGAGAAAAATCTTCCCACAAAGATAGTAATCCCTGGACAAAACAGAAGCTTTGTGAGGACTGTCCCACAAAACATACGCATCATAAACTAAAAAGTCATTTACTTCTTTGCTTTTGAGTTTGGATAGAACGTTTGGTTTGGTTTTGCACAAAAATGAGCCTCACGAAGACATTAACGTGAATGTGTGCATATATATGTGTAACTATCTTCTGGAAACAAGTTCGACCATCTTGAGAGCATGCTGACACTCAGCGCAAAAATGTATGAGAATTAACAGCAAAGAAGCCTCAAGCTACCTTCAGGAAACCGAATATCAGGTATGCGTGTCACGGATCAGCATGCGGGCTCCTCATGTGTGATTTAGCTGTGCGTCTGCTAGTGTGACAAGCCGCCAACTGACCAGGGGGGGGGTTAGGGCAGCACCTCGTCCCCAGAGCTCCCAGACAAATGGAAGCCCTTTGTTCCTGTTCGGAGCAGACAGTACACACATACATCATCACGGAGCTGCCATTTGTCGCCAAGCTTTGGAATTTAATAGAGATGTCCAGTCAGGCTCGTGAGTGCACGGTATTCCATAAGTGGATTCATTCATTCCCCCCTGTTCTTCAATGCTGATGGTCTCTCCTAATAAAAAGAGGTCGTCACTATGATTTAACCTTCAGAATGGCTATTTTGAAGCGTCCGTGCTCGGGCCTAGCCTCAGTAGCCTAGCCTGAAGGACAGGCTCGTTTATGTCCCCACTGGAGGACATTCGGGGAATGTTAGCCAGCCAAGCGCTGCATCAGGCAAAGTCGGCTCCATTGTCAAGGTTTGTTAATTACGGCCACGTCGCCACGGGTTCTGCGGGCGCTAACTCACATTGACGGCGACGGTGCTGAACACACGCATCGTTACGCTGCTGGGGGGCGGCCATCTCGCGGCTCGATATGTGAGTGTATCAGCCCCTTATCCTCAGGGAGTGCTTTAATAATGTGCAGATGAATTTAGATCCATCTGTTGCCTGTTGCCCCCCTCCCCTTCCACCAGCCCCACACACATATATACCAGCACATCTGAATTTGCGCTGCTTCAGGTTACCCGTGGGGTAACAGCGGAATAAAACATGACGACATCAACAATGGGTCCCATCACCTCCTGGCTCCCCCCCCCCTGGATTTCTCCGCTAACTGACTGACCCTTGATAGTCCGTCATGCACAGACAAAGACACACTCCACTGCAGACACGCATGGTCAGATGTTACACGGACCCCTGCCTCGCGACTCCCTTCTTCCGCCTTGGGGGGGAAAGTCGCTTGGCATCCTCGTGTTTGGGGCCACCCGGCTGTAAAATCTCACGAGACGGGGCCCAAGTGGGGGACCAGCAGCTGCCTGGGAGGAGCCAGCTTACCCCGATGCCAAGCCTTCCTGCGGAGAATCCTACCCCCATCGTCTTATGGCACGCCCACTTTCATGCCGGCCCCCTCAACGTGATCTAACGGCGAAATGGATTCGCTGAGTTTTACATCTGCCATTATGTTTACGGCGCCATTTATTTTATCTGATAAACACATTTGGGGATTCAGCCATCAGTGACAAGCTTGCATAAATTCACACTGTTTAAACACTTGTAAATTCACGCCTTTGTAGATTTACACTGTTTACCTAAAACTTCATTGTATGCAGCGTAAATAGCGCATGTTTAAAAGTGCCCGGAAATCATGATTCGCGTTTGGACTGTGACACAGATCGTCAGGATTTAGTCAAACGTTGGGAAAGATCGTTCTGGACCTGGGATTTTCCAGAGGACAGTCCAGTGCAGTTCCATGATCTTTCCTTCAGAGGGAAGAATCATAAAAATGTAAAAAGACAACGTCGTAAAGGTCAGCGATTTCTCACGTCCGTTGGCTTGGTAGGGCAGAAGTGATTTGTCTAATGGTGTGGTGCTGATGTCTGATTCCATGTGGGATCGGATTCAAAAGTCCACATCCAGACTCCTTTGTTCATGCCATCGTAAACCTCCAGTCCACGAGTACAAACAAGGTCTGGGAAGATGCACCTTCACAAGTGCCGTGTGGAGAACATGGAGCTTCAAGCGCTCAGTCCTCCCAGTAATGGTATCACCCTCACAAATAAATAATGCAGCAGTTTTATGGAAGGGGGGTATGAGGCTTCTACCCTTATCAGCACTTCTCAGACTAGTAAATTCCTAGAGGGAAGAGGAGGCGAGGAAGACTTCCAGCTCAATGTAAAGGCGGCGGCCATCTAAATACAAGGGGCTTCTGATATAGCAAAGCTGGCTTCTGTGCTGTTCAGCTCAAAAAACCAGGTGTTGCAGTGGGTAAAGTTTCTTTTGGTAAGACTGCAGGGATATACCGAGTCACAGGAATGGATGAAAAAGGTTAAGTCTTTTTGGATAAAACATTTAGTTGAAGAACTCTACGCAACTACAGTGTTAAATTAGTAAAGGCAGCTCATACTGTACATATTGGCATGACGTCCAAGCCTCAAATGTCAACAAACTGACTTAAACAGAAGAGTGGAGCGCCTAACTTTAAATATCGATTCAAGGCTGGATCCTTTCCTATTAGCCTGCAGGAGAAAATGAAAAAGGGAGGTTTCGGGGGGTGGGGGGGATTTGCCGTTTGTAGCATCTGCAGCTTACAGATGCTCTCACCTTGTCTCGCCTAATCCCCAGCGAAGGTAACTGAAGCGGTACAGTTACCTCGTGTGGGATGAAGCCAGAGGTCCCGATGAAGATGACCACAGGGACTCCGCTGAGAGTGACTCTCTGGGGAGGAGTGACTTGCCTGACTCGCTCTGCTTTCCGTTGTCTCTGCCTCTGACACACACACACAACATAACGTTAGAGTGCTGGGGGCACGAAACACACAGACGGAGGTGGGGTCCGATTTACTTTCTCCCTGGCTTCCTCTTCCTCACACACACACACACACACACACAGACATATTCACGCTTGCGTCACCCCCCCCCCCCCACACTCTCCTCTCCTCAGATGCTCCCCCACCGCCTCTGACAAGGAGCATAAATCATGCCGCTGTCGAGAGGGAGCCAAGGCTTGCTGGATTACGCTCCACCACTGTTTGTCTGAAGCCGCACGCGGAACCGGAACGGGTGCGAGGCGCACGCGGGATCACCAGACTGTGCCCGCCGCCCGCTCGCCCGCGTCCCATCCCCCCCCCCCCGCATCTAAATTAGAGAGACCCCGTCTTTCAGAAACTCTCTGGAGGACGGTATGGCCGAGCGGCACCCATTTTTTTCTCTGTTGCCCTAGTTTATTCCCAGAAATACTGGAAAAAGTGAGTGGCTGTTAGGCAGACAGCAGCCACACTGTAAATAGACTGTGGATCTAAGAGACTCGCACAGGTTCTGTATAGAGCGGCTTTACGTTTCTTCGGGGCGACTCAATCTTGTCAAGTATGGCGCTAAATAATTCTGAAATCTGTATGGATGACCTGTCAGAGTTGCCAAAGAAACAAATATATATAATATATATATATATATATATAAGAAAGCTTAAGTCTGCCAGCACCCTCTTATAAATGATAATATTTGATATAGGAGGTATATATACCAGTATTTGATGTAGGAGCAGCTCTTCCTTACCTGTCAGAAGGCCTCCGTAATCTGCTCCTCAGCCCAGGGTCACGGTGTGGGTCATGTGACCATGTTCTCCGTTGTGTGCAGGACTGCCCTGTTGGCGTCACCCACAATGATATGTGTAATTGGGGCATTAAGTATTCACAATGCAGAGGTGCTGGGGGGTGGAGTGGACAAATGCTCTGCTGAATGTTCTTTACTTTGACACCTTGGTGCTGTGCTGCCACTCATCCCCCACCCTAGCAAATAGGCTCCATCTTGGAGCCTGTGACGTCTTCAGCTGTTGCAGTGCCCAGATTGGGGTGGTCTGGTTCCTTGTGTGGCTGGAGAGGCGGTTAGATCTGTCTCAACTGATTTTGGGGAACCGCAACTTGTCACATATTGAAACCAGCCCCCCCACAGAACACCTCCATACAGGAACACTTCCGTGGATGAGATCACCATATCGGATCTCCCGGGTTTTCCCACTGGCTGGCATAATTTGCCTTTTCCACCAATCAGCTGATCCCCAGATTAACCAATGGATTCTGGGAAATGTATATTTTTTAATCAATATCTTTCCCTAAATTCATGGGATGGTTTTATGCTGCCATTGCTGGAAGTGTGGAAGAATAAAATGCCCTAGAGCCTCCAGAGTCAATGTGTGACATGCTGATGGTTAGAAATGCTGCTGTCGTGTTCCTGTAACTCCTATGCTAGAGTACTGGCCAGGTCTACAGAAAATGCCCCAACCCCAGTAATGTGGAAAACAACCCCCTGAAATCTGTCCCCTCGATAAACATCTTCCTGCCAGTCTGCAGAAAGGCATCGTGCACCTGAACCTGCTGGTCTGAAATGCCTTTTTGTGGTTCACTTGACATCCAAAGAGCTTACAGCACAATCTGCAGTTTCCGTGTGAAATCGTCCCTTTCCCGTTTCACCACGTAGGGAAGAGCCCCCTGTACCTGGCTGTTCCCAGAGTTTAAACAGACCCCTTGCCTGGGCCTTGACGTTATGGATCTCTTCCGTGTACATAGCCACCCTATCGGTATAGTGGGCCTGCCGCCCGGCTCTCCCAGAACATTCTGGAGTCTAATTCTGGCAGTTTCCTGGGGCATCTCGAGAGCTAAGATAACAGCAATCTCTGAGCGGGAAGGGCTGGTGCAGGCTGAGCAAAGAAGCCTTGAATTCCTGTCATCGGGAAATTGTCACGACTCGCGGCCGCGGCTCCTCCCCCCATCCCGTCTCTGCCGCCGCCCGCGCTTTGCAAAACATACGGGTCCAGTTAGCATTTAGTCGCCACCAATGACAGACATTTTAAAATGGGACGGTGCTGATGACACAGTATAGATTTTTTTTTTTAATTCAGACATTCATGCATCTGACATTGACGGACTCGGTAAGGGGGCAATGCGATCACAGTCAGCACTTCTGCATTAAAACGACAGATGATGGGAAATATTAAATATGGACAAATATGACAAACTATCGACCTCTGCCACACTAACCTCTGAATGCAGTACTTGCAGTGACCCAGTAAGCCAGTTTCTGAGAAAAGTGTTTGCCCATAGTGATAATAATAATAAAAACATGTGACTGCAAATTTATATGCATGTGATTTCGGGTGTGAGGCCATCGGCTCGCCAGAGCTGTGTGCGGTTCCCCTCTCTGCTAGTAGGCCCATCTGGCTTGTGTCTTCTGGGCCGTGATGAGACAGGCCACACCCCCACCCACCCCCCCTGCATCTGCCAATCTATAAATGTTTCTCGGGTGTGTCGTAATGGGTTGTTAATGATGCTATTTCCCCAAAGTCCTGTTCCAGAAGAACTTCTGCATTCTTTAACAGCAGAACACCTCATATCGCTGAAAGAGAAGTGCTTGCCGGCCATCGCTGGAGGACCAGACGCAAATGCGGCCTACTTAGAAGTTCCTGCTTAGTGTTCGATCCTTTCGCTCTATGAAATCTTTTTTCCCCAAAATATATTAGTCCCTTGACATGCTTTTTAACGTACTAGAGCGTGTTAGATTAATTCTCTTTCATAGGTTTTTTTTTTTTTTTTTTAGCTTAAAATTGATTGAGCTTCACTCACAGAAGCTTTTCTTGAACTGCGGAATAATTTGCGGAAAAACCGTTGCCCCACGGTACCGTTGAGCCGGGCAATGTCACGTGACTCCTGTCAGACATTCTGCGGCTGACATTATGTTTGAAGAACTGCGCAGCTGAAGTCTGAAGACCTTTCAGAATGAAAATGTCAGCAGTGGTGGGCAGAGCACAGGATCGACGAGGGTTTAATTAGTACTTTTTGGGAGTAAAGACAACAGAGGCAGGGAGGATATGAGCTTGCTTTTGTTCCCCAGAACCAGGTTCCTTTGGGTTATAAGCATTTTCTTAACTGGGCTCTTACGGTCAGGATTAACATAAGTTTGCGCTGCAGTATTTACTAATGAAAAGGATTCTGGCCCCATGTCACATCCTGGAGGCCTAGGGCACCTGCATTGGGGTGTCACATTGGAGGAGCCCCGCCATGTTCAGACAGTAAAGCAGTAAATATGGGAGCAGACAGGGGGCGCCACCTCACGTCACAGGTTTATGGGATTACAGCCACCCTTCTCATCACTTAACATTTGATTAGAGCGCGCAGTTGGCTAAGATATAGCCCCCCCATCTAGCCTGCAGACTGACAGCTCCGTCGGTCTCCTTCAGACTGATTACGCCTCATTTAGGCCAGAAGTGCAAAGCTCCTCCCTTACCTCCCCCAGCTTCTGTCCCAGGCTTCCTTATAGCTCTGAATTCTATAAAATAATAGAGTTGCGACTGTATACAACCAGGGCTGTTCGCTAAGATCTAACCTGAGTCTCTAGCTTAGGAATAAGTGCAAAGTTATGGGGTGCCCCGGAACGGGCCGAAAACACCTCGTGTTCTGTAACTGATACCAGCCACCCATCTTCCACAGCCCACTGTAGGGTGACTGTCAGCCTGGAACCAATCCCAAGAAGCATGGGGAACGAGGTGGATGGAGCCAATCGGAGGGCATTCAGACTGACTCACACTCACGCACCATGGGCAATTCGGAGATGCCCATTCAGTTGGTGGCATGTTTTTGGTCTGGAGGGGGGAGGGAGGTGTGAGTCCACTTTGCTATCCAATTAGCTGCTCTACCCCCAATGCCCAAAATGGAAATACCATCCCATATATTAGTAATAATAATTCATTAATCAATATGTGAATCTAAATTAAGTAAATGCCCTGCTAACCAGGTGCTCCTATGTTTCAGTAAAGCCAGACAGAGTAGGCTGCCGGCCGCTTTTGCCCACCGCTGACGGCAGTCTTTATGGGGAGAGCACCCTGGAAACACCGCGTCCCAATAACACAGCCTCATTTGTCATAAAACCACAACAGTCCTGAAAGAATAGTCTGTCTCTGCATAGAGACGGGGGAAGGGGGGTTCACCAGCCACTGATTTATTTTCTTCTTCCGCTCTGTCTTTTTCGAACACAATTCTGTAGCCTCAGTCATTCGAGGCCCCCAAGTACTTTTAAGTGACGTTAGTCTAATCGCATGCTAATTGCCCCTTGTTCTTGGTGACACACTGACACCTTTCACTTATGTTCCTTGTTCTTTCCTTTCCAAATTTGGATATTTTGCCCTTTTGTGCTGTTTGATTTATGGGTAAATTAGTCTCAGTAGCTGTATGAAAACGTTAATGTTGGCTGTGATTTAAGCACCAATAGAATGCTCCGATTAAAATTAATTTGAAAGTTCATGTATTGCATTTCAATTGGAATAATGCTTAATAATTTTTTTTTTTCTTCATGTTTTTAAATTACAACATTTTCTAACTGATATAGTGTCAGGTAAAATGTCTGCTTCAGTGTTTTGATTTTCGGGGACTGAATCCAAGAGAAATCAGTTCCTGTCTGTTCAGTAATGATGCAATATGGGGAGATCGCATTACTGTAGTCAGCTGATCTATCACTATAAAGGAAACACCCGATCGATATTTATTAGGCCTGTAACACGTTTGGCAAGCTGGGCCACAATCTGGCATAGCCATCCAAATCCCCTGGCGGCTGTCAGCGCCCATCCTGCTGTCCCGTGTTCTATCTATTTCCTTTCATTTTCCTCTCCTCTTTCTATCTCCCTACATTGGCTTTGCCACACTTTCACAAAAGACCATACATAGGTATAGCGTGGCTCAGCACTAACCAGATAACACTGGAGTTTCTCAAGAATTCCTGGAGAGACAGTCATAACGATAGTGTATGAGTTCATCCAGCCCCCCTCGTTATTCTGAGTGGACACATTTCACTAGGGTCATCTTTTAATATTTGAAGGATAATTTCTTAATGGTAATTTTTTTTTCCTGGTTGCTCTGTGGGCTCTGAAAATATGATTTTCAATTTCTAATTTGATTCATTTAGATTAAACTCATTAATCAGGGTAAAAAGTGAGTTAATTGTCTGGGATATAAATGAGGTCGTTAAAAGAGCCGCATTGAGTCTTTATTGATCTTTGTAGGGGAGAGGGAACCAAAAACGTCACTCCTTACCAATGGGTAGGTATTCCTTCCACACCAGTTCTGCCATTATATTTATATTAGTGTTTATATGCAATTAAAAACAACGCAAGCAAATGCAAATGCATTACTACATGTCCATCTCTGTTAATGTTAGCCCAGTGGGTTCTGGGAAGGCATGGGGCATAAAGTTTGGAATAAGCAGGACGGTGTACCAGGCTTAATCCTGAGATGTGAGGCAGTAATCAAATTCTGTGGGGGATCTATACCTGGTGCTCTGTTAGAAGCCAGGAGGGAGCTGCACTTCCTTTGAGATATGCACCCACAGCAGCAATCATTAATTCAATCCTTTTATTTCTCAGATATAGATATGCAGTAAAGGTTTTTTTTTTTTCCTAAAAAAAAAAAATGAAACTCAAGCTGGGCTTTCCACAATGGGAAAATACAGGGAAAAAATACTTGGCTGGTGTCCACAGAGGTACAGCTGAACCCCCTCCAGTGAAAACAACTCCAGTGTAAACAAAACCCATTAACTCATGACTCCGGGAGACGTGGAGTCCCCAGCCTACACCGGCATCACTCAGCATACTTCCTTCTATGTGTTTGACCGTTAGGCATTAAACATAATTGTTCTGGAAATTTGACAGGAACCTCCTGGGGTTGTAGGGTCTGTAATCATTTAATTCCTCCTCAATTTCCTCTCCATATATATATGTTTTTTCAGCCGTCCCTTTAAGGCACTGGGAGGGTCACTTCGTTTAAGGATCTTCTTGGAGCGCGGCGGCCGCAGGGAACCGTAAACTCCTCCGCGCGACAACCTCGCGGGGCGCCTTCCCTATTGCGCATCATCGGGGACCCCGCATGTCGTCTTTCTCCTCCAGCCGAGCTCCCGGCTCGCTGCCTCTTTACCCCACGGCGGTTCGGCGTATTTGCAGGATGCAAATCCTCCTGTGCCGAGCGACACCGGGTGGGACGGAAGTGTCCGACCGCGAGATCAGAAATTTAAAGCGTCCGCTTCTGTCTGGCTTTCTGCTTGGCCGGTAATTGCCCAACAGGAATGCAAAGAGAGTTTAATGAGTTTTTTTTTAATTATTCTATCAAAATAGGAAACGCATTTTCTCGCTTTTGCAGTCACGGACGATGTAAGCGATATCGAAATGGCTATTAAGAACGGAATGGTTATTAACGTTAGAAGTTTTGTGCAGAGATAACTGAGAATGTTTTGTAATGTGCTTTTTTATGGACTTAATGATTGCAGCAGTTATGCCAATGTTAACATCTAGATTGGATCATAATCACAGAGACTTTTAGGTATTGGGCTGAGATCATTAACCTACCCTTTCCCAGGAGTTGTGCAAACCAGTAATCCAGCCAACGTAGGTAACGATGCTGTCTCGCCACCCTACATTACTCTCTTCTGTGGAATTATAACTCTGTTACCAACCACCATGCCCTTCACTTGTGTCTTCAAAGCACTAAGCCTGAATCATATTTGTTTACCTTTGCCCCCGCCCCCCAGACACAGCAGTTCCCCAGTCCTGTAGTAGACAGACAGGAAAAAAAAACGACAAAGCATTCTCTAATGAGAGGGTTAAGCCTTGTTCAGGAATGTGTATGCGCATGAGCGCATGTTTGCGTGCCACATAGGAAGCACAGAAAATAAATGTGTTTATCAGAAGGGCAGGAGCCCAGTGCATATCAGTACAGGGCTCATCCATGTCTGTGATTACCCAACAACAGTATAGTTCCTTACTGTCAATCAGACAGAGCGACTGGGCAGCTTTTGATGAGATACTCTGGACATATGTGGCAGGTATACTCCGGACAAACAAGGCAGGATTTTCATTAAAAACAACTTCAAAGGAGAATAAAGTTGATTCATAACCTCTTTGGGAAGAATCCCTGACGGTGCTTATCAAGGAAAATAGAATATATTTTTTTGAATATGTTGATTCCATCCATCCTGAAATCAGAAGTTTGCCAGTTCAAATCCCATGGCTGGCAGAATAGTCACATCACTGTTGGGCCTTTGAGTAAATCCCTTAACCCTCTGAAAAATGCTGCAGGTGCTCTGGATAAATGTGAAGACTAAAGAATCCCATTGTACCTGTACTCATTCTGCTGCAAATGATAAAGAAAACATAATTTGACCTTGTAACCTCTCATCCTAGTCAAGGTTGTAGAGGAGGGCGTGGAGCCTGACCCAAGGAATGTAGGACAGGTTGAGGTGCACCCCGCATGGAACACCAGTCCATCACACACCATAAAAATAAAAGTAAATCTGTTAGCATAAAATATAGGTTTCTTTTTTCCTGTCATTACACACGGATTACATGTATCATGCGCAGAGAACTTATCAATGCATGCTGCATTCCGGCCCCACCCACATGTGTATGGCGAAACACTGTGCACTTCGGATGTAAACGGCAAGCAAGCATTCAGAGTATAATCTGTGGAGGTAATATTTAGCATGTAAATAAGGATGAGGCATACCGTGACTGAACCAGGCAGATAAAGGGTTAGCACCTGCACGGCCCCACTAACCCTGTCCTGTTTTAAGCACCTTTGCAGCCAGCTGACTCACGCGTTTCCTTCTGCATGGGCCGGTAATCTCCAGACTTAGCACCCGGTTTGATGGAAATCCCCCCTGAGCATCCAGGTACGACTTTGGAGGCGGTTCCGATGCCCCCGGAGACCTCTGCTCTCTCTCTCTCTCTGTCTCCCTCTCTTTTTTAGAGGGTGATCTCACACACTGGTGTTATTCTTGCCTTACTGGGGGGTGGGGGTGGTGACAGAAGTCTTTACTTCAGTAGTGGAACATGTGTTTTGGGGTCTAGGATGCACATACCCCCTGCACCTCCCCCAGAGCCCACCCCCCAGCACACATAAAACAAGCTGAAGCGTCAGAAAGAGCCAAAAAGGAGGCAGTAGTGAATCCTATTTCCTGGTCCTTTAAACTTTTGGTGCTTCCTGCTCCTCTCTCTCTCTACCCAAGTGGGGAGATCTAGGTCCTGTGAAGATACTGGCGGGAGTAGGAGGGGATTGTGCCGCGTGGCAGGGTGGAGAGAATAACTCGAGAGCACTCAGTCCAGGCCGGCTTCAGTTATTGATCCCTCTGATGTTTTAAAATAGAAGTGTTTATTTGGCGAGAGCGTGGGACACGCCGTGGCCTTGCCAGCTGCTCCCTGGAGTTATTTACGCGTACGTCTTTATGCAGTTTGTGATGCTTTGAACAGAGTGCGGTTTTGTAGCGTGTGGAGTGTTTTTCATAGTGTTCATTTCACTGGGTTCTTTGTATCCACTTGAAGTAAGATAATAATGTATAATAATGATAAAAATAATGTATTAATGACTGAGTTAAGTGAAAGATTCCATTAATTAACATCAGATTCCTTAAGGAGAGCTAAGGGTCTAGCATTTTACACCCCCCAGCCCGCAAGATGTTGATGTTGCTGTGGAAGTTGTCCGAAGGGAATGCCCAGTTGGACTAGTATACTTCCTTGTTGGCGGGGACCGATTGTTGCTACGTGGGCCTCATAAAGCCCACCTGCCGAGACCACCCCCCCTTCCCCACACACCCATGAAATTCAAAACAAGCCCTTCAGCAGTTGTCTGGTCATCTGTCGGTTCCTCATAAAATGTTTTTAAGGAGAGCGAGGTGAAGAAAAGACTCAGCTTCAGCAATCGAGCAAGAAAGAGACGAGGCTGCATCGATACTCTGAAATGTAACCTGCAGCTTCCGCTTTTTGGAAACACGATTCTGGTCATCTGGTCATTGCCTGAACCTTCCTGCATAAATATCTGGAAAAACCTCAGGGCATTGTGATGAAAAACTGCTTTATTTTACAGTTTTAAAAAAAAAAATAAAATTGTTGACCCCTTTCTCACTGCTAGTGTCTTCATTAGATACCTTTTAATAGAAAAACACGTGTTCATTTTCATTCCTCATATCTTTGCCTGAAGCTTTGAGGGTTGGATGATTGTAACGAGGCAGACGAGGCCAAGCGAACGCCCCTTCCTGTATCGCCTTGCCTGTAATACTACTCGCTTTTGGTTGGGAATGCGTTTCATGTCCCAGTGCAAATGGCGCTCTGCTGACAGGGGGAGAAACCGCATGACGTCACATTATTAGCAGGGCCATTTGCTCTGATGCAGCTACAGCACCTTTTATATATTTTTTTTTTTGGGGTGGTGCCAATCCCTTCTTAGAACCTCACATGACAGTCATGCTGCCTGACGCATCTGCCGTGCAGCCGTCCTGCGAGCTGCTTTTAGCGTCCCCCTCTGGAGAGCTTTCAGATGGCGCTGTCCCGCTGAATGCCGAAGGTGTCCTGCCATATTCTGCTGCTATTTCCGGGCCGGGCGAATCCAGCCTCCTCAGATGTTTTTGTCTTACACTCGTGCCACCGCATCCACCGTCCTGATGCAGGCCGCCATGTGTCAAAGTACCAGGACCCCTTTATAGCATCCGATAACTCATCTGCTAATCCGGTTTTCTTTGCCGTGCATTTTTAAAGGTATTGACTTCATCCAAGTCCCAGGAACACTGTAATTCTTCCGTGGTCTCTCATCACCACCATCCTCTCTCCTTCTAGTTCATTCTATGTTTCAACACTACGTTAATTTTTGTTTGACCTTTTACATACTGGGAGATCTGTGCACCATTATTTTGTAGTTGAATAGTTGAACCTCTAAGACAATCATACAGATCATCAGTTATCTGGAGAGGTGACTAAAAAGGCATGAAACGGTGTATAAAATAAGGAAGCATGTTACCGAATCCACTCCTCCATAAGGATGGGCTAAGCCAGCAGTAGATTAAACATTGCCTTTGTATCAAGGCTGTGACCTTTAAGACTTGGTTTGGGTGCAAAGCATGTCTTCATATATCAGTCACAGACAAACTGCTCTGCCCTTCCTCTGTGGATACAAGTTAATATCAATACATAACATGGATATGCGTGCTGGTTAACCGGAGAGTCAGTTACCTTTGAAAGCTATTTAATGCCACATAGCTAACAGTTACCAGCTATCTAGTAGTCAGTTCATTCCTTCCCTACAAATGTGGGTGTTAGCATTTAGCTGTAGATCTCTGTAGTGCGGGTCATGTTACTGCTGGAGCAGCCTTTGATGTGCTGTGATGCATTGCTACTTGAGGTTCCATGCATTTCCTGCATCTCTGCACACCCAAGTACAAAGGGAACCCTCAAAAAGCTTCAGGAATTAGCTACTTCGGAAAGCTCCCACAGATGTCTTCAGCCATATAATGCTCAGATAAAAAAGCCAGGGCTAACTATAAAAATGTTACACTAACGAAGTAAAGCATGAACCAATTCAGCTAAAAATAGGAATGATTAACTCTAAACGTTATGATAGAACTCATAATGAACTGGTGAATGTAAGGATTGTACATATGATGCTGATATTTCCAAAACACGCCGCATAACAAGGGAAATTTAGAGATGCCAAATAACATATTCTGCATTTAAAAACCGGAAGTACCTGAAGGAAACCCGCGCAAACATGGGGTAGGAAATGCAAACCCCACACACAGCTCTGGCTCACTCATCAATGCGTTCTTTTCCTTGTTGGTTTTTCTTTGCAGGTGTGCGTCTTGACCGAGTGCGTGGCGGACGACAGAAGTACAAGCGCCGGATAGATGCCGAGAACAGTCCCTACTTGAATCCGCAGCTGGCCCTACCCCCCAAGAAGCCATGTAAGGCTGTTCTTCTCCATCGCACTCTCCATGCCATCGGTGAACAGTGTCAGCCCGTATCTCTCCCCAGAATGGGCCGGCACCAGCAGCTGTGTGGCAGGCTAAAATTAATCTGTCGATGTTAGCATTTCTGGGTTCGGTTCCCACGCTGTCGCTGTTAAACCTGCTGCATCACAAGCACATATGCCATTGCTTACTGTACACTGCACCAGTAAAATTCTAAAGCAACTGTTTATTATGTATATGTGTAGTAAAATGAAACTCCTTTTTCTCCCAGTACTGCCTTCTTCTTGTCAAAGTGAAAGGAAAACATTAGAAATTAATATTAAATTAACCTGCTTTGTTCCTGATCACGTGCATTTTTCATGGCAGTTCAGGGCAAAATAGTGTGATTGGAAAAAACATGATTAATTAGTGCTTTAACTAACCAGACTAATCAGTAATCTTTTCCCATGTATTTAAAATGATTCAAACTTGATTTGTTTGCATTATTTTAATCTGAGCTTTATATTTTGAGCGAAGACCCTATTACCAATATCCAGCCTGCCGACTCCTCACTTTTCTTTGATGTTTTTTGCACATTCTGTTTTTTTCTGCCAGTCTGTGTGACCAGCACACTGCAGTCCAGCTGCCTATTAAGAAGAATCCCAGCCTGTTTTTCTGATCGATTATTAGCGTGAAAACAAAGGCTCCGAGATTGCTAGTTCAGCTGCATTGATTCTAATTAGGGAAACGTTAAATAAGATTTAGCAGAGATAGCATCCTACGTTCTGCTGTCCTGGAGTGGAGAGGAGGACACTTTGATCGATTCACTCCGGCCTTTGTCTCCTCTTCCACGGTTGGGATACGAGCAGATAGTGGGAGTTAATGCCTTTTAATTCGCTAATCGGTTGCTCCCTCCGGATATCCACCTCTGTCCTGGCTCCGCAGGGCCCAGGCGCTAGGGCAGAGCTGTTAGGTTACGGCCTGCTGTGAAGTTGGATCCCATTGTGAAAGATGACGAAGCAGCCGCAGTGGTTGGAGTAAAGGTTTAATTTTGCGGTGTTGTCAAAGGAGGGCATCTTAGGCTCACAGTGGGGCCGAATTATCCTGTCCCCTTATTGGCTAATCAGTTCCTATTGGAGTCAGAACTTTGTTTGTTCGATCACAAAAACAAGTAAAATAAAAAGGTATAAGCCGATTTAAAATAAAGTATTTTAGTAGCCATATCCTTACTTTTCTAGCTTTACTCGGAATTCAAGCATTAAATCGCAAAGACATTTGACCATACAAGGGAGAAGCCACCTAGACCCCAGCAACGATTATAGCAGAACTGCAGAGACAGTTAGATCTGCCCTAAGCAGCTATGCGTAAACATCAGGGATTCTGTAAATATAGAGACGGACGTTTCGGCTCAGTCGGCCCTCATACCACAGTCGGCAGAACTTCATGTCCCTGCTAATAGGATCTGACTCTGACTATATGGCTCCATTCGCACTCTATGTTTCCGTCCTTGGAGTTGAACACAGTCTCTTCTGCCTGCCTCACAGATAACAAAGTCGTCTCCCACCTGCTGGTGGCAGAGCCGGAGAAGATCTATGCGATGCCCGACCCGACTGTCCCTGACAGCGACATCAAGGCCCTGACAACACTCTGTGACCTGGCCGACCGGGAGCTGGTGGTCAATATTGGCTGGGCCAAGCACATCCCAGGTCGGTGCCTTCTCTTGTCCCATGTTCCTCTTGGAACATGCCCTAATGCTTTAGAATATTAGATTCAGCCACTGGACTACGTTTAAGTCAGGTCAAATCAAGCAAAGCTTTATTGTCATCTCAGCAATGTGCAATCCACACTGAAACAAAATAATATTCCTCATGAATATTAAGAAGGTCATGGCTCTAGATAGATGGTTTAATGTTGTTCTCTGTCCAGTTTCTAAGTCCTACCTTATAGTACCTATGTTAGTAATCCCCAAAAAAACATTCTGGAACATTTCTTCACGGCCCAAAATGTATTTCTCGTCCCAAGGTGCTGAATTTTCATCCTGAATGTGGCACAGTGATCTATCACTTTGCAGAATCCGCTCAGTGACAGAAATGGATAGAAACAGAATATCGATTTGTACGTTAAAAATACTGAAATCCAACAAAACCATGAGGCAACATCTCCAGAAGCTATACCTATTGTAATTTTCCGCTATGCGTAATATAAAATGCGAGGTGGCGTGTTGGCAAGGTCGCACTAATGACATTGACAGATAAGTCTAGTCTGATGGCAGTGGCGATGCTTCATTCTGAGGCGCGTCCGGCTCCCTTCTGTGCTGCTGGACTTACATAAGGAGGTGATGGAAAGGAGAATGGTTTCGGGAAAAAGGTTCTGGAGTGAGACACTCAAGGCAGACTGAAGAGTGACAGCACATAGTGTCAAGTTTTGGGGTTTGGGCGCAAAGCTGGGTTGCTTTTCTCGCTTTTACTTTTATTTTGCACGTTGGAAAGGGGGAGTGAGACCTAGGGCTCAAAGTGATCACTCCCCAGCTGTGTGACTGGCCCATAATGGGTCAGGTTTCTTCACCGCAGCTGTTCCAAAGGAAAACTCCTTCAAGCAATTGCTAGACAATGGGTCAGTCCAGCGGCATTCTTCATCAAAAATTGGGATTTGTCACTTGTACAGAATAAAGAGGAGATTAAAGATTCTTACCAGTCCTAATTCCCGTATTATTTACTAATTTACTACGCCGCTAGCGTAATACTGAGAATACTACCACCAACCCCTAGTTGGAGTTAAGTACGTATCACTGTTCTGTTTCCTCCTCAAAGACTATAGTAATCCCTTAATGGAACTGATGAAGTCCGCATCTCACGGAGCCGAGCGATCGCCGCCGTCACCCGCCACGCGGCCGGGAGTCGTGACAAACTGTCAGGCGCGAGCGCGGCGGCTAATTTGAAGCCATTAGGCGCGCAGGACACGGGCAGCGATTCGTTACGGCGGCCGAGAGCACGGCTGACATGTCTGACTGCGCCCACTTAAGCCCCGTTCTGGCCGGGGAGCGGGGAAATTGTAAACTAATTTAAACATCACTCAGTATTACCGGGCTCGCTCTGTCACGGGAGGCGGGATAATGAAACGGTCCGTGTTTTTCCCGAACGCGGTTAAAATTCTTCATTTTTGCCAACGTTACTCCGTATTGAGAAAGTACTCTGGAAAATTAGACCATTTCGTGAATCTTTAAGCATTTCTCCATGCATATTGGTTTGCGTGTTTTTTAAGCTATCATTTTATGGTCTGACAGGCGCCCTGAGCGATTCTGACATGGCGTCAGGTGAAATTCTACAGAGCTATGTGAACAAACCATCGCCTATAATGTTATATTACGGTGCTAAAATGTGAAATATGCTGTTAAATACACGTGGATGGCTAAGAAAGTTAACACAACTACACAAATTGGGGACTTTTGTGGGGTCTCATTGGCAAGATTAATAATTTCAGTCTGAAATTCTTACTGTAATAATGAGTCCAACATATCTGTGTGAAGGTAATGAAATATGCCGAAACCGGAACATAAATATTTATCATGAGGAAAATAATAATAAAAAGCTAGGACAGCGTATAGCTTACCTGTAAACAGACCGGAGATCTTTATTTATAAACGAAAGCAATTATCTTTCCTGCCCAGCTTCTTAATAATGAGACAAGTTTTACTTTGGAACCACAGCGGAAGTGACAGTGCGTAAACAGCACAGTCCGTTTCAGGATGACGGTTGTTTAATGGTGACGCAGGGTTACCACAACACTTTTGACGTAACTAATTTCAGATTTCTGATAGAATAATGTAGATTTGACGTAAGATTTCTTGCGCGACCGCGAGAGTCTGAAAACGCGAGTGTCACTCCAGATGCGGGAGAGATGGCGACGCTGCGTTTTGGTTTCGCGCGTCTCTCTTTCGTAAAAACCCCTTATAGCATCGGGAAAAGGCAACCAGCCGCCGTCTGATATAAGCTGGACGCAGGAACCTCGTTTTGAGATGCCCCTTCTTAAAGGAGAGACAGACAGGATACAGGATAGGCATGAGCTCTAGCTGTCTCTGACTATGGGGACGCTGGGACATTCCACTGGCCAGGTCCTGGCTGATCGAGTTTTTACTGGTCAAATCAACTGGAAAAGAAGGAATTACAGCCTATGACACGGATTTTTGATTTAACTGTCATAGAGAAAATTCCTGGGAAGGAGTCCTACTGAGATTCAAGATGTGAAAGAGTCTTGTTCTCCTTCTGGAGGATACAGCATTAATAGAATAAATTATATACGGATAAAAAAAAAAATACAGGTAATTTACTGAAAATGTAATGTTGTTAAAGGTGAGGATTCATGACATTGGATAAAATTCCGTACTCCATTAAAACATTTTTATTTCAAGTGTTTTTATTTTCCCAGAATTAACAAAAAAAAAACTTAATTAAAAAGTTTGCAAAATATTTCACTTCTGCTAAGTCTGAAGTAGTTTCGAAGGACTTTCAGGGGCATCGGTATTTGAAATGGAGTTTGAATTTTCAGTTTTAATTTGAAAGCGAAAGCGCCCCGATCCGCCGTCTAATCTGCGGCGATGCGCGGTTCAGCTCCACCTCACCGCGCCTCCCTTCCTGTACCCCGCCGGGCGATCTCTGAGTGTCCGCGACTCGTCACCGCCCGAGCTTGTCACCGCTGGAAATTCTGATTGATGTATGACCTAAGACGTCTTCGGCAAAGTAAATGCACGATCTACAGTATGTAAAGGCTTATATGCCAATATGCGCGGAAAGTCGGACGCTATATTAACTGCGGACGGGTGTGCGTTTTGCGGTGACAGGTATAGGTCTACACGTATCAGCGTTGTTGGAAGGGTACGTAAAAAAAGAATTATTGAATTCTTCCGTGTTTTGAATCTTGCTAACATTTCTGCAGCATAATCTCACCACCTTGAACTGCTAGGTTCTATAACAATTTGGTAGAACATATTTTCGTTTTTTTAATAAAGCCTCGTGGCTTAACAGACTTCACAGGTCGTAGATGAACTGGCAGAAGTGTTCCCAGTATTTTTTTTTTTTACGTTTCTCAGTGCAATCGTAATAATAGGAGATGGGAGTTTCCATCAGTGCTTAGATGTTGAACAGACTCCCAGGGGTGGGATGGAGAGTGGACTTCTGGACCCTTCTTACTCCCCGCTTCCCCAGAGAGTGCTTGATATTTGAAGGGTCAGGACAGGGGGACTCTTTAACGCCTCTGACAGACACACGCAGGCCACTCTGTCAAGCCACCCTGAGTCATTGTGCCACAGTGGAGATAGGAGTGTCACACAGGCCTTGGAGTGTCACACTGAGTCAGCACCTTCATGTCTACGTGTCCTAGCCCCCCCAACCCCCATGCACCATGCCGCACAAGGATGGTCTGCTGTCACCACAGTGCTTGGACTCGATACAGTGATACATCTGGGGTATTTTTGTTGCTAACAGTGTTGTGGTTGAAAGCTAATATTTGTAGAAAAAAACAACTTGTATCTTGTGAGTTTCTATATCTAAAGAGAGGTGTGCATGCAAGTACAGCACATAAAAATTCCCTAACAAATAACCTAAATACATAAAGAAAAAGGTGTTAAAACATATAACCAAGCTGCATTTAGGACACTCATAAGAACTATGGTCTTAAAATTTTAAAAAACAAATTCTTAGACCTGAAACAGCTCTGTCCGCTGCTTGATTGGCCAGGACTGAAATTCATTGAGAAAATACACAATGCAAATCGCTAAACAGGATATCTGTCTATGCAAGGCAGTGAATTCTTGACTTCCTAAGTCACTTTGTATGGCAGCATCTGCAAAACAAATAGATATTGTCCCCAGTTCCCATGTGCTGGTCCAGTTCTCTGACGCTTCTCTGTGCCACAGAGCAATTCTGTTAGGGCTTCCTTTCCTTGCTGGGGCACCTGCATATGACGTCATCTCAGTGGTACAGAGACTGGGATGCATCTTTGTTCTCTGCAGAGGCTCAGGTATTCAGCGAAATGGAGCTTTTTCCGTGTTGTTTTTTGGACAGGCGCATGCGACCGAGCTACACCTAGTTATTCCCCTGGTTGAGGGGGCGACGTCGGCGATAACGACGTGCAGAAACAGGGCATTATCACATTTTTTCTCCTCTTCTTAGTTTGATTACATTTGTAAATCAAATCGATCCATCAGGCTGGAGTGAGTGGCGCGGTCTGTAGGCATAGTAATCTCCATCTAATAAAATGTAAATATGCCACATGGGTAAGTAACCGATAAATCAGGGCCGTGTGTTTGCCACTCATTAAATATCAGAATGAACGGTCAAATTTTTTTGTATTTTCAATTTTGCGAAGTGCTGCTGGTGCATAAAGATAGATAGATGTAATTATACAAACCAAACCCCATCCCTGCTCCTTCCGGCGCCACTGCCCATGTCATCCTGTCATCAGCTTTATCTCTGTTTCTTCGTGCGCAAGCTCCTTGAGAGGCGCGTAGTGGCCAGCATAGCCCCACCACCTCCTTCTGGATACTCCAAGAGCAATAATAATACTCAGAGTAATAATAGTACTAGTTGGTCCTGAATTTGCAGTAGTAAGTGTACTGTTTATTATCTGTGTACTTAGGGTCACATGGACAACATGGGATGTAAATGTGTGTTTGTGTGCTGTTTAGGGGCCACAATATGCGGTTAATTTGTTCCCACCCAACCACTATCTTTGAGTTCATCGAGCAACAGAACCGAATCTGTGACAATAGCCGTGTCATTTTATTTCCGTTTTTTGTTTTTTCCAAGGGAACAAGAAAGGGGGTGTGAATGGAGCAGGTTTAGCATTGGGCGATTGGCCAGGGACGTCTTTGCGCCACGGCGAATTGTATCCATCTATCAAGGCCGCGTGCCAGCCTTGTTTTTATATATATATATATATATATATATACACACACACAGTACATGTTAATATATTTTCTTTGTATCCGTTACGTTATACGTTGGCAGCTCTTAGGGCAGCCAGGTCAGGTTCTCATCTGGACCTGGTTGGTTTGTACCTGTTCCATCACAGGGAGCCATGTGCGAGTAAAGCCATTCAACCTGGCCGATGTGACATGTGAGCCATCAGCCCCAGTAATAGCTGTGAAATTTCATAATTACACAGCCTTTATTACATTGCATAATGGCCCTGAAGCAGTGGTGTAACAATTAATTAACATTTTCAGCTGGTGCCTTTTTCCAAGATGAAAAGGTACGTGTTGCCATGAAAAAGAAGTACTGTCTTGTCTTTGGGTGTGGCTGAAGACATTGTAGGACATCCCTTACAGCGCTCTCTCTCTCTTTCTCTCTCTCTCTCTCTCTCTCTCTTCCTCATTTTCTCTTCTTTTTTTATCAAAACCATGCAAGGACAGCTGAGCGTGTTTTGAAAATGTTAGGATTTACAGACCTGACTCCATCATAAGCTTTGTATCTGCACATCGAATGTAATACTTACTGAAACTTGAAATAAACATGGTTAAAAACACTCCTTTGACAACCTCTTACATACTGCTAGGAAAACCTCAACAAAGCAGACATTAGCATAAGCAAAGGATTGGAGCTGTTGATTACTGTCCTTTGTTGTCATCTGTATTTTTTTCTTTTGACCATATGCCATTAGCCGGGCAATCTGCAATACCCCTTAATCCCTTCTAGGGTGTTCCCCAGAGTTGTGCCCACTACTAACTTGGATGGGCTCTGGGGCATCCTGCAACCCAGACCAGGATAAAGGGTTAAAAGATGGATGGATGGATGGATGGATGGCTGGGCAAACAATGCCATTTTTTGTTAAATCTCTGCCAAATGTTTTCAAGGGACTGTGCTGAGTGTTGCATTATACCATACTGAACTGAAATCTAATTAAACATGGTGGCCTCCTCTAATTAACATCCAGTCTACTGAGTAGAGGAAAGACAGGAGAATTTGGGGAATGGGAATGATTATGTGACATAGAGAGACATCATTTCTCCAGAGGTGACATTCAATGGCCAAGCTGACAGAGGTGACATTCAATGTCTATGAGTATTCAACTGCTTGCTATTTTACCAGTCCAAAACACTTATTAGTTTTTGTTATCCTTTTACATTAAAGTGCCTGTTGCTGTTTAATTTTGATATCTAATCAGGTGGAAAAAATATACAATACTCCGTAACATCTTAACTGGTCGCCTTGGCAATTTTTCGAACGGATCACCGCGATGAAAGTTTGCAATTAGGTAAATGCTTGTTGCTAATTATCTGCAGCTGAAGCGAGAGCTTCTTTCGTCGACTTTGTGATTAACAGACAACCCTGCATCCCTGCTTCCCTCCGGCACCTTCCACGATCCCGCCGTTTGTAAAGCAATTATGTTCTGCGGAAAGATCCGTGTTTCCTCCCTGGCACTTACCAAGGCTCGGGCAGTGGGGGCGGGGGGCTTGTACAATTCAACTCAGTGAAATTTTACTAAAGTTGAGGCTGTCCAAGTTGTGTCTATTTATATATATAAAAGCATAAAGTATTGGGCAAAATTGTATTAACTCATTCAGTTTTAGATTAAATAAAATTGCTAGCAGTTTGTAAGATGTTTTTCTGGCGAGATGGCAGGCCGAACCACGAGATGTCGGCATAGCAGGAATGGGGGCTGGTCGCAGTCTGGGTGTAAATCCAGGGCACAGGGGAGGCCAGAACCGAACCAATTGTTATCGGTAATAAGGCAGAGGTTACGTTAATGAAAGACTGCTTCATTCTACTCTGGTATTAGCAATAAAATGTGACTCATGGTCTGTCTGTGTTGTGGGGCCCGTTATAATTCCCCCCCCCCCCCAAACCCATTGAGAAAGGAACAGAGCTACAGAGGGTCTATTAAATGGTACTGTAGACAAAACATTGGACATACCTTTGTGCTAAATTTCTCTATATTGTATTCCTTGCCTCTTACCGCTGATGTTGTGTCTAATACCTTAATTTGTAGCAGCAGTCTGAGTGCCGCATTAGGGGAAGAAGATTAAGCGAGGATCACGACGGGTTGTTTCTGCTCATGTTCTCCGAGGGCAGAAAGGGAAGTGCAGCGTTTTCTTTGAGCAAAGTGGCTTTAAGCATTTAATGAGCATGATCAGATGTTTTTGTGTGTATGAGTATAGAGATACTCTGCTCAGGAAAGTATTCTTCAAAAGGACATTTAGCAGTTAAAACATACCTTCAACATTTTTCATTTGCATCAAGCACAGCAAGGGGAAGATCCGTAGATTCTCATTGGAACAGAAGCACCTCGTTTGCTAAAATCTCTAGGGTGCTTTCTTCGTGGACCCTGGCTTTCAGGATGCTGTTCATTGTCTCGTTAGGGACAAGCGTCCTCCAGATTTTTAATTACCCATCCCATAAAATGCTATGTCTTATTCCTCCACGTAATGACGTGTATTCTAAGGATGGGCCGGAAGATGTAACTAATGTGCAATTAGAAGAACTTCTTGGTCCTCATGAACAGATGTATTATTATATTCGGTGCCGATGTGGACGCGCAGTGACCATCCAGACGGCATTTCTTTAGCGTGTGCCGTCTGCTGTCTGGGTTTGCAGGATTCTCAGAGGTGTGTTCATTTCTGTGACCACAGAGCCCATCCACCTTGTGGCAGGCTGTCCTCCTCTTCCTATTTTTTTTTCCCCTCTCCAAGCATTACGGTTATTTCTAACAAACTGGGTCTATGGCCAAAAGTCATTCCTGCTTGAGCTATATTGAACGGACGTATATTTATTAGTGGTAAACAGAGGTACTGCTTTATGTGAAGGGTCACGCCAAATGGGAGGCGCCTGTATTAGCAGCGTGTTCATTCTGTTGACCGAACACCCCGACCAAGGCTGGATATACTGGCTGGGGATTTCACAGGCCTCCATCAGCACTCACTTTTGAATAAAACTGAGGGGAGTTCGGCTTCTGTGCTGCATGTGTTTTTGTATTTCATCGAGATGTCATCCAGAAGAATCTTAGACTCCATCCATCCCTCCATTTATCCAATACTGGGAAAAAAACTGTGTGTATGTGTGTGTGTGTGTGTGTGTGTGTTTGTGTGTGTTTGTGTGTATCGTATACTTTAAATCTTGCTTCTTGGATGACATTAATTAAATATGGGAAATTCAGCAAAGTAAGGCATAAGAACCTCAGGTATCTGGGAAGAGGATTCTCTGCAGACACTAAGCATCTGTCATGTGTTTATACTGTCTGTGGTTGTTGGCCTAATAAGCACAAAACCAGTCGAAAGCAACACAGAGGCCCCAGAGTCATTTGAGGACTGGAGTCCCCTGCATTCCTGGCCAGGCAGCCCCGTGTCTCACACAGTCAAAACAGATTCGTCACACAGACCGGCCCGAGGCAGTGTGGTGGTCAGCTGCTGACCTGTCCGCCTGTCCTGCCCAACAGGGGTTAAATCTGAACCAGAGCCCCTTCCTGCCAGCATGCTGAGCCAGAGACAAACATTTATCCAGCGTGGAACCTGCGCTCTCCCAGCAAGCTGTTTTGCTCCATTCAGAGGGACGAGAGAACCAGGAATTGTATCAAATGGCTGCACTGTCTGCCAGCTATGTGTGGTTTTGGGGGTGGGGTAAGGCGAGGGGGGGTGGTTACCCTGCTCTGCTGATGATGTCTAGTCCAGTGGAGCATGCTACAAATGTTAACATTAAGTCACATATTTCACATATCTGCTCTCAATTTCCTAAATAAGACCTAAATAATAAGTCAGTCTGGGAATCTCCACAAGTTCTGCAATTAAAAATTTATTATATACTCCTTCTTCAGACTTTATTCCTAGATATTGTCTATTTATTTGGATTGGGTTGGACTGTGGCCCATTTTAATACAGACAGATAATTTCTAAGGTAACACGTTTTATATACTGCGGTACAGGATGGTAATACCAATTTCACAGGTCAGATGTATGTTGGTGTTCAGTATATTTGCATGATGCCTTCCTTGCTTTCATGGTTTCATGTTTATCTGTTGCACTTTCATTGCGTAGATGATTTTATAGGGATTTGCCTTACATTTAAAATGCCTTGGCACTGGCAGGGATAAAAGGGACAGTGATGTCGTTCCACACATAAATGTCAGTGGAAATCCCTCTTTATCATCACCAGTAAATGGACAGCGAGCCTCTTTTGTCTTCTGTGTATTGATCTGGCCATGAGAGTGTAGATTTGTATCTCTTAATTAATGCGCCCTGAAACAGAATTTGTATTAATCAACCAGATAAGAAAAAATTGGTCCCTCGCAGTCTCAAGACAGCCAGAAGTAAAGACACACAGGGGGGGGGGGGGGGGGGGGGGGGGGGGGGGGGGGGGGGGGGGGGGGGGGGGGGGGG
>JABFEA020000042.1:19605843-19629074 GCA_019775915.2 Cyphomyrus plagiostoma
GATCCCGCTACCCAGCAAAGTTTCTGCCATTCTCTGCACAGAGGACGATGCCAAAGAGGATTCCGGAAGAGTGGAAGTATATTATTTGGTTTTATCCAAGGTGATGATGCACGTCCATATTTATACACACACACTCACACACGCACACACAATGAGCAATGGGGGGTGGTGACTTATCCTGGGATTAGAGTTGGTGAGCTTTCAGTCACACCTATATTCCTATATTCCACTCCCTACTATCTTTAAAACTTTATTTAGACACATGCTTATTGCACATAGTGGTCTACAATGGGGAAGGATGTATTTAACATCTATATGTATAAATGTATACATACACACACATTGTGTAACCAGCTCAATAACATCTGTGTTTAATGCTTAGAGGTGGATTTAAAGCATCCTACTTTTCGGTCAGTATTACAGTGCAGTAGTAATTCTGCTGCTGAAATCTGTCTGTTGCTGGCTTGTCAGAAATTAACTTCCACCACATGCACAGGTATTAGGAGCTAAATTTCACACGTGGTTCAAACATGCGCGCACATCAATTACTCTAAAATTCATGGCTATTAATATGTTAATTTGTTATGTACACCGTTAATTAAACAAGGAATGGGTGGCACAAACAACTAGTTCCACTTCAAGTCCTGAATTTAAATTACCTTCCTTCTAACAAGAAGGAAACAAAGAATCCAGAACTGGAAATGCAACAACCAGCTACAGTTGCACACTGTCTATCCACTTAATCTACAGATTTTCTGATTGTCAAGAAGTAAATTTGAATCAATTTTGTGCCCAAATGTATGTGCTATGGTGCTTTAAAACATTGCATTAAAAGAACACTACCAGCCATTCACAGCTTTAACACGTGATATCTGTGTGACCCCACCACATGTGTGGCATTAAAGACATGTTTCGGTACTGACAGTAAATGTTTTATGTCACTTATTTGCTTTGCAGTCGAACCCATGTGCCTCAGCACAGAGGAGAAGGTGTTCTGTTATTTCTGAAAATCAAGAGCCAGCCCATAATGCTGGAATAATGAGATAACACAAAGGAGATCTGTATTCCAGAGAATTAGATTAAAAAAACACAAGCGTTCACGTATGAGACTCAGTGTAACGGACTGGTTCTTATTGGCCGTGTAACTCTCAGGCTGTATTCACAGGGATCTGAAGCTCCGTCTGAGCCATCAAAGGCCATTGCTGCTACTGAACTGTTATACGTTGCATGGAGGCGTTTAATGTTCTACAGAAACATTTGAGTTTTAAGCAGTGCAACGGCCTGGAGGTAAATATTTTTCAAGCTGGCATCAAATGATATGATGGTACCAGACCTGTGGTGGCACTTTTTTCAGAATTTCCTGCCTCTTTTCTCTGCATTTTTCTTGTCTCCTCCTCAGTTAATTTATTTTATTTTTATGCAGTTGATTTATTATTATGATACAATAAAAGCTACTTGAGCATTTGAGCTGCTGAGCACCGGCCCCATTAACCTTGCCAGACGTGGAGGGTGCCCTACCCCATTTACGCCCTTTTGTTAACCCTTTTCTCTTCCGCGTGATGAAGGTGGCACGCAGAAAGTGCTGTCATCATTCAATACATGGGACACGCGCTCAAGCGGGACTTTGGGCTCACTGCAAAGAGTGAGGCTCAGCTGTGAGCTGCTACTGCTAGTTTGTTGAGCAGACCCTTCCTCAAAAAATGGATTAATCAGCTTCTTTTGATATGTTGATGCTGGTGGATTTGATTGCTATGGGGCAGGGATGGAGTGATGATGATTCCAATTGTAATACGATGGACTGAAGATCAGATACAATAAGATAGATAGATAGATAGATAGATAGATAGATAGATAAATAACCTATGCTCGCTATTCACTGGTGGCGCCCCCCAGGGGCAGATTCATGCATAGGCTATCGTAGGCTACCGCCTACAGCCTAGCAAAATCAGGGGCATTGCTTGGCAAGACAGAGGCTCCTGTCCGGCATCAAGAAAAATAGATTGCTTCATTTAAACATATAGAATTTAGCCAATCAATTTGCTGGTGCAATCCCCCGCCCCCCGATTGGCAAATTTTATCAGCAGTATACCCCCCCAACCATGTCAGCCTTGAGCCCCCAGAGAAGTTAATTCCCCCCATGCATCCCCTTCTTCCACGTGCCTGATTCCTTTCTCGGTTATGTGTCCTTCCACTCCAATGACCTGAGGGACACCCTGTTAATGTCCTTTCACAAAATCCCTTCTGCAATGATGACATCTCCAATGGTGAAGGTGAGCTTCTGGTGACACGCATGCCTGTCCAGTAGCAGTACATCTATAGAATATACGATGACCAGAGAAGGCAGCTCTTTGTTCCAGCCCCCCTGAGGATATGCTGGGTAGCACTACCTTACAGGTCTGTGTGTCAGCCGTCTATCTGCCTTTTCTTCAGTTTGCTCAACATTTTCTCTGTTTCGGTTTACAGAGTTTCAGTCATAAAAATACAAATACCAGCTGTTTATATGTTTAGAAACCGGTTGTGTGTCCTTGCATGAAAATGTCACTCCAAGTCTTAGAAGATGGTGGAGATGTGAGTAGCGCCAGAATGTGTTTGCGTTTGACGGAGATCTTCACGAGTGACTGAAACTCCTTCTGTTTGACTCAGCTTCAGTCCATCATGGTCTGAAAGGATAATAAAGTGTATAAGAACATGTTAGACCTGAAAGAAGTCCAACCATCCATCCATCTTCAATCGGACATAGATAGCTCAGGCCCAGAAAGTAAAAATCCAGATTACGATTTTAACCCTGATCAGGATGGCGGGGTTTGGAAGACGTCACCTCTAGGAATTCCATGTTTTTCAATACACGTGTAATGGCTTCCAGAAATGCTACTCCACGCGGAAACTACATATTATGCATAAATAACAATTATTCTAAAATTTTTGCAGGTAAATAAATATAACCATAAAAGCTGGAACGGAGACCAACAGCTATTGCAGATATTTGCTAATACTGCATACCGCTAAAACTTAGCAGCATTGCGAAAGTAACAGGAAAATGCAAAGATTACGGTCGTCCAGAGAGCGATGCACACACCGAGGCAAGCAGGGCACGGTGAGGAGGCCCAGAGGAAGAAGCCCAAGAACATCAAGCAAGGGGTACCAGAACCAGGGGAAGAGGAGTCAGGTGCAGATGTGGGACCATCATCACCTGTATGTGTGCAGAGAAAATGCCCCCACAGAAAGTAAGAAAAGAAGTTCAGGTATGTAAGACGTGTTTGATACACTGCAATTCCAGTCTGACCTGTGACCTCTGTCTTTCAAAACATGGTAATGCATCTCTTCAATGAATCCGTTTAAAACTTCAAAAAACGATCTGGGGAATCAGGCTACATGAGCTCCATTACAGCAGTGTTTCTCAAACCAGTCCTTGGGAACCCCCAGATGATCCATGTTTTTGCTCCCTCCCAACCTCCAGGGACCTAGAAGGGAGCAAAAATGTGGACTCTCTGGGGGTCCCCGAGGCCTGGATTGAGAAACACTGCATTCAAGAACCACCCGAAGAAGGTACTCATACTGACCAATGGGCTTTGCCTGTAATGCAATGTCCAGTCCCAGCTTTGCATGAGAGGTGATTGTGGAGGGCTTGGGTCTGTCGTGTGAAGTTCATCCTGGGATTTGTTCTGCTTCATTACCTCTACCTCACCCCCGCTTTTGCTGAGCAGGCTTTGCATTGTGACAGAACACTGTGTAACAGATCCCATGGCTTAGTGCAGTGACATCGAGGGAGGGGGGCGGCCATCCCTCTCCGTACACTTCCTGGTCCAGTCTGGAAGTCGAGAGTTGGGCTGTGACATATAGAGCACCGCTGAGCTGTGCTGGGGCGTCTGACACCTTTATGGCTGTCCACCCACCGTCACGAGCGACAGAATCATGCATCTGGCGGACAAGGTTTTCTAGAATCGCCAGCACATGAATGGCATATTACCCTTAAATGACTTCCAGATTTTCCTAGATATGGCCTTTTCTGGAGCAAAATGGAAAAGCTTCGGAGCCCACATACCAACGCCCAGGTTGCATAGGCACGAGTTTCACGCGGGAGATCGGAATTAGTGAGTCACCCTCCCACTCACTCTCGCGTGCCGAAGAGCCGTGGCGCGGAGAGGTCAGCAGGTCAGTGGGGCTTAGTTTCATCATCCGCATGGGGCATTAGTTCAAGGTACAGTCCGCTCCGAATGCTGCCCTTAATCCTCTCTCCACGAGTCAGTCTGCTGTGATCGCACTGCTTGTTATAGCTGCATTAAAAATATCCACAGAATTAACATTAGCTGCTAATACATCTGCAAGAAATATCCACCCCCTGTACTGTGTATATATAGACCTACTCAGAACAAGAGACGTGGCATGTATGCAATTTTAATTAACCTGTTAATGATCACTATATACAAATTCCAGCTTGTATTGCAAATTCCAGCTGGTTTCATTTGTCCTGTAGAATTTAATAACAAAAGTCAGGTCTAAACCATACAGCACACTGCGAAAAAAAATAAAAACCTGATATTTTTTTAGTATTATTGTAGTCTCGTTCCTCATATTAATAAAAAATACATTTTGCCAGACAACCCTTACTCTGAAAATGATGTTCAGTTCACATGATCTTGGTCCAAAAAATAAGCTTGCCTGACGATTGTGGTCTGCAGTATGTGGTCTGCAGTACCTGTGGCACAATTTGACTACATGCACTGCAGCGATACATGCGATTTCCCTAAGGGCAGATTGTTGGGAATAAATTACGATCCCCGCCGCTGATGATCAATGTCGGCATCAGCAATCGGCAGAGAGGATACGGTGCGATTCCCAGGATTTAGCTGTCAGGGTGCCGAGGAAAGAGCCCAGCAGTGTGGACCACATACGGCTTAATTCTCATGTTATATCTGAGCACAAAGGAAATAAAATATTAATGACAAACTAAGCCCTGTCAGCATTAGGCTCACGGTGGAGCACAAGACAGCACATCACAGAATATCAGTATGATAAAGCGGATATGCCTTCTTACATTAGCACTTAATGATATCAATACCCCTCCATGGAAAAAAACAAATATGACTGGACTGTATCTGTCTCTCTACAAGAGGGAAAAATCATCGTGACATGATGAATATCACAGATAAAACCCAAAATCAAATCTGATGTTTTTATCACGTCTCCAGATCTCCGCAAAAACCCATGAAACTGCACATGGCACCTGACCAGCTCATCATTCCCATTTTTTGTTAAACCCTGTGCTGTGGATTCTAAACAACGCCAAGCACTAGAAGAAAGTTTTCCATCTGATAAATATTATAAATGTAATCCTTTAGTGAAGCTTAACCTTCCTAATAAGAAAAAATCATATTCAATAAGTTTTTAACTTATAATAAGTAACATTCAATTCATAATTCATACGAGACCATTATCTATCTGTTTTAACCTTGTTGTGTCGCATGTTTTAATAGAAAGGCTGTCATTTCCATCAGAGCTCACAATGCACGCTATGGTAATTTAAACCCGTCTTTTGCCAAGCATTCCAGTTCAAGTGAGCTATCTTTGTAATTGTTGAAAACCCTTTCTTACGCTTATCCAAATGAAAAGTTGACTGCTTTCGGTCAACTCACAGAGCCATGCCAAGTTCCACATTTTTATGCTGACTGCCAAGATCCACAGTCCCTGTTGTAATCGATACGGTTCTATCAATTAGGATGGCAGTGTAACAACAGGAGAACAGACTGCGTTGCACTTATGTTTTGAGCTTATGGTCATATCTGCTGATTTTTATTTGCCTCTTTCATGACATAGATATGGAAGAACAAAAAAAACAGTTAAATATAGCAGAGATATTAACTGATTACCTCTTAATAAATGCCCATATTGACTGGTAAAATGATTCTCTTAATAGGACCTATAGGTCAGACATCCAGCATTGGTGAATCCTACACTCAGGTTCTTCCTATGTCCTGTTGGGTTTTTTTCTGGGTTTCAAAAACGTATGTTGGGATAGACTGGCCTATCTAAAGTGTGCCTATCCAGTGATGGACAGCATGCTCTCCAGGGTCCTGTCCTGCTGTATCCTGTGTTTCCAGGGTAAAGCTCCAGATTCACCACTGCCCTAAACTGCATGACTGGTTATGGGAGGCAGATGGGATCCATGCCTGCAAAAACAGAAGGCATCTCTTGCCCACTTCAGTTCAGTCATCATTTTTAAGCGACGGTGAGTAAAGTACTGTGGCTTTCTGTTGTCCCACTTTTGTGTCTGGTGTCTGGAAGATATCTGACTCCAGTCAGTTCTTCAACAGGGCTCAGAAGTAAATCTCTTTTAACGTGTAAGGAGTACCATTCTTATATGGGGGAACCCAGGGATTGGCTGTCTAAGTGGGTCTTAGGTTCCTCTTCCACTATGTTGTAGACCTACTTTGTTTTGGGTTTTGTACACAATTAGAATGACTTCCATCATCGCAACTGGCACGGCTACAGGAATTGATTTTTAAAAATCAATAAACCGAGGGCAGCATTTAACTTCTTAAAAATGATTTCCCTTTGGAAGGCATGGGATATGGGTGAGGAACCATCCCACGCGACTGTGTATTATTGCATCAGAGTAATTATTTTGTACTGTTTAATTCCACCATATGTACTACAGTTAGTATTGATATTGAATTTGTTCTATTACCAGGATAGGAAGAAAATCAATTTTCTCTTTGAATTTAAAAGTGAGGGGCAACATGAAGTCATGCTTCCAAGTAATCTGGCAAGGATTTTATTCTGTTAAAGATTCTGACCACTATCACAAAGTTATGGCCTCGATTCAGACACGGCGATTAGGCCATGTGACCTTTCCCAAAGCCCTGCACAGTAAAACTGTCACCTCTGACATGATCAGCATTAATTATTTAAGATCATTACATCAGAGAGCTATAGAATTAATTGGCTTCTATGGCAGAATGATGCTGCACTATTACTTTGGGCCTGCTGTATATCCCTCGGATCTGCAGGTTTTGGGCTTACTGGGGTGGGGGTACCTCTGGTCCTGTGAAGCTTTCAGCTGAAGTTTGGCTTTTTTCTAAACTAATTTGTCCAGGCCTTCTTACCAATTCCTTCATATTCAAATAGATTTGGAAATATAGTAAAAGTATAATGAAAAACCAAGATACATAACCCATGTACCAGAGTTAATCTTCTTATAACTTGTAATTGTTTGCATGTTAGTTTTTCCCAACCCAGTTCTCGGGGACACACAGATGGTCCACGTTTTTGCTCCCTCCCTGCCAGACAGTTCTACAGGGACCTGGGAGGCAGCAGAAAGGTGGACTGTCTGTGTGTCCCCAAGGACTGGGTTGGGAAACACTGACTTAGAGATTTAGGGATTTCTACCTATAACCTTTCCAAAGACCTCTTCGTTCCTGATACTGCAGGGGCAGGTGGCCTCACTCCAGTTTTGACCCTTAAATGAGGAACCAAAATGTTTTTCTGCCTGTGGTTTATTATGGTTGGGTCCTACATAGAAATCAGTCATACGAAAGGAGAGAAGTTTGTTTAGTGTTTTGAGCTGCAGCCCTCCAATCGATTCAGATGTTTTGCTGTTTCCAGATTTTCAAATATAGAATTAGATATGGGGACCATCTGTCTAAGACACGTGTGACTTCCATGGCGGACTTTCCTGTTAAGTTCTTCTCCCATTCCCCGCATCTCTCACCCGGTGCAGGGCCGTGCTGAGCCTGGAGCCTCTCCCAGGAAGCAGGAGGCACAGGAGGCACAGGACGCACACTCACGCACACCCAACGAGCAATTTAATGACACGTAATTCACCGAACCGCACGTCTTCGACCCGCAGGAGGAAACCAGAGCATCCGGAGGAAGCCCACACAGATACAGGCCGGAAACGCAAACACCGCTCACGGAACAGAGGCTGGCGTGGAGTCACAGCGCCGCCCGCTTCATCCCGGCTAACGTCGGTGCTTCTCCGCCTCGTACCTTCGGCAGACTGGGACGGGCTCCAGGCCTCCTTGCAACACTGTTATGGGGAATCGATTGGAAGATGGATGGATGGCTTTATCTAATTATACAGGTATGTATCTGATAAAGAACCTGATAAAGACAGGCACAGTCATGCACATTGAGATTCCAAGATATCTACCTATAAATATTATTTGCTATTTTCTATGTCCTCGTGTTGTTTGATTCAGGTCAAAGGACAGCAGTGGTGCTTTCAATATCCACCCCCCCCCCATGCCTCTGGGTTTTCGTATGTATTGTCATATAATGATTCAGTCATCCAGGGTCTGACAGAGGTTTTTATTGAGAAAAATCACATTGTTCTAACAAGCGTTAGGAATCGCTCACTGCTGACAGACTAAGAGCAGAATTCACTTTGAAATGTAATGAAACGCTGAAAACCCAAAGAAACATGTTATCTTATTTGTCCTGAGAAGAATGTGCTCACCTGAAAAACAGTCCATATGGAGCTATTACTTTTATTACATTACCGCAGCGCGGCCTGCTTGGGTGTCTGGAACTCCACAGCGGGCAGAGACAATCTCCGTTCCGGAATAAACTGTCATGCAAGCTTTAATATACGACTCTCATGCCTGCACACTGCAGCAAATATAAAACACGTATGTGTTGCGCTGGTAATTGTGGCGACTCTGAGTAAAACAAATGTTTTTCTTGCTCAGCTGTTGTACAGTGATAAAGGGATATTGGCCGTACATCAGCTCTTCGGTGGAGACAGGAGCTAGCCGGGCCGCAGCCGGTCACACACCGGATTACAGTTCTGTACTTCTTTGAGGCTGCCTCATGGTCACCATAAAACGCCGCCCTGCGACTATTACAATCCGGAAAATGTTTTTTCCTTCATTTAAATGATAAGAGTCAGTCAGTGAGAGCTTGGAGAGAGACATCAATAAAAGAGCCACTGTGTGCCTGCACAGATAGAGGGCCAACTTTCAGTGGGTATCGGAAATTCACTTAAGGAGGTAATTACCAGCATGGATACCCTTGTCCCTAGTGAAATGTTTCCAGGCCTTCGACATTCCCTCATACATTGAAATTGAAAGTGTTTTATCAAGAAATGGCCTGCCACTCAATCCAGAGAGTAGCGCAATGTAAAACTGCTGGTCTGTAGCTGTATGTGAAATACGTATTATGACTAGTAACTGACAGTTACTTGGATGGCTGTTCGGCTATTAAATTTATCTGGTATTTCATAAAGGACTTCAAGGTTAAGTATGCTATTTTTTGAAGAATACTGCATGGTTTAGTGTAATATCATATTGCTGGGTGTAACATTAGGAAGGCAAATTCATGTATCACCTTGTTTGATTGTCCCAGACACCAAAATCATCTTATGATACAGGTGATATTACTGGTGATCCAGCTGACTTCATTCTTTTAAATCTGGAGCTATTGATGGCAGCTGTACCCTGAACCCCATAAGTGTAAGGCTACAGTGCAAGGCAGTATTTCCCAACCGAGTCCCTGATTTTGCTCAATCTCAGCTCACAGGAGCAAAAATGTGGACTTTTTGGCAGAGAGCTGTGAGGGAGCAAAAATGTGGACTTTCTGGCAGAGAGCTGGGAGGACTGTCTCGGGGTCCCCAAGTACCCGGTTTGGAAACACTGACATAAAGCACTAAGCTACAATGTAAAGCAGTAATTAGTTTTTACAATATTAATGAAATGACAGCAGGGTATATGTAAAAAACTAGAAGTTTCAAGCTGTAGCCTTGATGAGCCATGTCAGTTGACTGACTGCTGCTGAAAAACGGCAGTTCTTAGATGTCTTGGATGGGATTTTAGGATAAAAAACAACACTGAAAGCCAGTCCACAAATGGAAGATATTCTCAGGGAAAAAAACATCAATATTTAGAGACGGAGGCCCCACAAAGACAAGATTAGCCTCCAAGGCACGTTCACCTGAAAAGTCAGCTGAACTCCCAGCCCCTGGAGGAAAGTTCTCTACTGATGACATATTTCTCAGCTGTGACTGAGCCATGCAGGAGGGCGCTATGGAGCATGCAGCAGTAGCTTATCATGAATGCGGGTGCCCCAGCAATACAGCTGGCTCTTCAGCTATGTCGCGGTTTCACACTGCATGTTGCCATTAGCCCCAATCCAGAATATGAAAGGGTGACCCCAGAACCTACATTTGGTAAGATGCTAATGATGTATGCTTTTGAGAATGAACACCACAACACAAGTGAATCACCTAGATTAGTTATGATACCTTCAAATGTACATAGCTGCTATATGAAATATACAGATACTTTTGCAGCAGCAAAAATAATTAAAGACACCTCACTGACCTTGAAGAGGGTGTTTATGGGTTTGGATTAGATCTTTGTGGAGAAGCCTACAGAAATTGATCAGATTTTATGAGAATCTACCACGTGTCTCATGTTAGCCATTGGAGTAGAAAGGAAGACGATTTTGCAGATTGGAAAAAGTGAGGGGTGATCATTGCACCAACTCAGAAATCGAGATGCATGTCCATTAGTCTACAATACAATCAGAAAGAGCAGACAATAAGTATTGTAGTTTACTGGGGCTGTAAACCTATATTCCTGGAGCGGGATCATGCGATAGCTTTACAGTCTGAAATACCATTTCCGGTTTATGATTAAACCGCTTATGACATGGGGCAGTGTCCCTTTGAAATCCATTGATGCATGGAGAATAAAATGACCTGTCAAGCAGTTCTAGAACATGATGTAGTTTGACGAGTCATCCTCTACTTGTTTCCTGAAAGATTCCATAAGGGTTCAGCTCTCTGCCCAGGTTACAAGGGTTCAGGAGTGGAAAGGGATGTTTTTAATAGACATATTTTCAATTTAATCACCCCATTAAAAGCAGAGGAGCAAATGCAGGCAACGTAATTCTGAAAAATGCATCAACAACTAAAAGCTCGTCTTCACATTTCTGCTTCCTGCTATGGCTCAAAACTACAAGGAATAATAAACCTAATGAAAAGCTGATTTAATTGGTCTAGGTAGGATTTACAAAGATTCAGAGAGTATCACACCCTGATACAATATTTCAAGACCCCCTATGTTTTCCCAAAGGAAAAATCAGCAGCCACAGCAAAAAGACGACAATAAGCATCAAACATTTTTCACCGGCAGGAAAATTGCTGCTGTCGCCAGTACATGACACTATACAAGTCAGACAATTTCCATGAATACATACGTAATATGACTGCCTGCTGTACCTCTGATAGGCGTCATACAAAAGTTGACACCATCGGTCATCTGTATGCTCTCTGGGTAATACCTCAGATTTTAGAGGATAGACTTAAGAGACCAGCAGGGTTGTTTGGGCTATGATGCAAATCTGAAAACTTATGATCTCAAGTTCATTTCCATAGTAACCGTGACCACGGAGAGCGATTATGGCTCTACAACTATCTGTCTGCTTCCTGAGAGTCACACACAGAGAAAGAACCAAAGTTCCAAACAAAAGACTTCATTATTAATTAAGCATATTCCTTTAATGATGTGTAAAAGGTTCTTTAATGAACAGCAGGCTAAAAATAGGCCCGAATAAAATGTAAGCATGGTCTTAAACAGTTCGTCCTTGAATTTCCTAAAGGCTCTCTCTTGAGAGAGGAAGTGCTTTTGCAAACCTTGGGATTTTTTCCTATCCCATCAGCCCCAAGGTGCCATCCTGATTAATTCAGTAGGGATAACTGAATTTCCAGAAGGGATGCAATTACAATTCCTATAGATAATCTTAGCAACCATTCCAGTATTCCAATAAGACTTCTTTTTCATTATATCTGAAGCTATGCTTTCAGCATTCCTGTCTTGATATTGACATGTATTATGAAAAGGCATGTCACAACTTTATATTCAATTATTAAATCCCAAACAAATCTATCAGTTTAACTTCCCTAAGCTTAGCCAAGAACTATCTTGATATGTTATGTATTCTATGCAACATTCCTAGACAAAGCAACAGGTATTGCAGTTAAATATTAAACTTTGTGTTAACTGAATTATTCAGATGAAGAGAAATGTATTATTCACCCTAAGATCCAACTCTTTCAGAAGTGAGACACTCTACTTGATGTCGTGTCCACTGAAACGGACAGAGAGAAATATCAAAGCAGATGGCCAAGAGAGAGACAATGAGAAACACTCATCCCTCTTTCCATTCGCAAGCGCAGTTATTTGACAGCATTTTTCTCAGATCTGTTGAACCCTCAGAATCCCCTCATTCTGTTCTAGTCCAGCTGACAAAACAACCATTTCTCCAAGCCCGGGGTCTGCAGGGCAGGGCACACCGTGTACGGAGCACTCCGTGTGTCTGGTAGGAGTTTAGAATGGGGCCGGGATCAGTGCAGGCGAAGGCACACGCTGCTATTTAATGACACGCAGAAGAAACCGTCTACAGCTCCCGATCCGGCCCTCAGTGGCAGCTTACATTAGCACTAATCTGAGGCCGGTTATGAAGCGGCTCCCCTTTTATTGGCTGTTCCGTTTCTGAAAGCAGTCGATAGAGCCAGAAATGCACATTTATATGGGACGTTTTTGGCTCCTCATCGTCTTTGTTTACCTGCATATACTCGTTTGATTTCCCGGTAAATAGGAATCAAAAAACAAATTACCCTGGATGTGAAATGCATAAATAAATAAATCTCTGCAAGGCAGCCACTCAGGGTACAGTTTGAAAACACTGAGGTAGCGGATTACTGGAATCAGGCTGGAGGTCTCAGAGTGCCACTATTTGGGACAGACGTAGCTAAGGGTGGTGGGGCTCCTGATGTTTGTCCGCGATTGTTTCTTTCCATAGCACTAAACAGCTTCCAGGCATGTGTCTTTCACTGCTACAGTAACATAAAATATGTGTGCTCTTGTCTTTTTTCCCCCGATACCAAGAGCCAACAGTTTCCTGGTGCTTAAAAAACCGGGTCACTTTGGAGAATTTGCATCATTTTTTTTCTTGGCTGACACTAGACTAATCGTGTTTGGTATTTTGCAAAATGATTCTCTCCTTGTGGTATTTCCCTCTCCTCTTCATGCTCCAGTAATTTGATATGCCTGGCTTTCGTCATTGAATCCCTCCGGAAAAGCGCTGGTAAAGTGATTTGTGAAGACTTTCCTTTCTTTGACCAATTAGGCTCAAGGTTCGGTCCAGTCTTTGTGCAGTGATACTGTCTCACAAATATCCCAAATGCAGCAAGAGGAGTCACGAGCTTTTCTGTTACATATGTTTCAATTTCTGTTAAACGTTACACAAAACAAAGATGTTTCCTTAGTGTTTGTCAGGGTTTTTTTTCTAATTCATAGCCAGTCCGCAAAATGGTGACTTTCTCCAGTAAAAAAGAAACAGTTGTTGCCCAGCATTAAAATCTGACATCCATATGGCCCCCTGATTCTCCCAGGATTCTCCCAACATTGGGCACTAACTCCTGGACGACTGGTGGTGAGCGATATCTATGGGGACTTCAGAGATGCCAATAGTGTCATAAAGCTCTTAATGTTACATCATGTAGTAAATGCTTTGGTAAAAGCCTAGATATTGAAGTGCACTTAACAGCAGTTGAGAGGGTTTGCCCCTCTTTAAATCCAAAATGTATCATCAAACTCCTATCAGATAGCCTCAACAGCAGAAACACTCACTCAGATGCCGAATTCATATCCTTTCAAATCAGCTCTGCCGCTTGGTCAGTCCGGATATCAGTTTATGTATTATATTCCTAAACCTTTAACAAAAATCACAATTATGAACTGCACAGAGGCCAAACAAATCAAATTTAAGAGACATTCTTGACCAGGAATGTTTTTTGAAAAGTCACTCCTATGTCACATTCTTAAACTGTAATATAATGTACTATAATAATGTTTAACAAATCTTCAAACCTCATTCTTCAATCCTGTCTTACTTTTCAGGATGGATATGTATTGATTGCCATCCCATATTCTGTGTTGGTAAAAAAAAAAAATGGCATCAAAACAGGAAACACAATGAATGAGTTTAGCTATTTTTGGCTTCACTGTGGGAATCATTTATTCATTTGGTTAACCTTTCAGATATTTGGATGTTACAGTATTACGCTACATTCCTTTGCAAAAGACAGGTAGTAATTGAGGTACAACCTTGCCAAAGGGCTTAAGAGTCATGTCTCGAATGGGATTTGAACCCCAGACCCACAAGGCTGTAGTCCCGCTCTCTCAGCTCAGCAGTGCACGCTGTCATAATTGAGAGAGGGAGCGTGTGCCACTCGCCCGGCCAAGCATGAGCTGTCCGCGCCTGACACACACTCTCAGTACTCTGCACAAGCTGACTAATTGGAGCCCGGTCACATGCTCTCAGCCTCCTCCACAGATTGGTGGGGAGCATAAGTACACCTGACATGTGTCAGGCCAGACAATGCAATAAGTGCCAAGCCGCATTCCTTGGCCCACGGTCCGCACGGTCCAGCGGCTGCCATGCCCGTAACTCCAATACCGCCGGGAACACCCAGGCAGACATTACCTGTCACCAGGATTCAGGTCACTGCCAGCACTAGGCTAACGCAACTGCTAGGCTAACGCAACTGCTAGGCTAACGCAACTGCTAGGCTAACGCAACTGCTAGGCACCAGGCCACACAGCTCCCTCCGGTTCTTTTACTGCAAGATACCTGTCAATTTTATTATTAGAGGAATTTTAACAAATATAAATATAACCAGTAATTGGCTAAACTTCTTGTAGTAATTTGGCCTAATCACTCCAGCGTGATGGATTTGACCCCTGGTCTATCCTTTGTACAGGATGAATGCTCTGCCTGTGTTTGCACAGGGAATAGTAACTTGCCCTAAGTGTGTGAATATATAGATGCTATGCAGGGAACACAGGGCTCTCCCCGCCCTCTGTTGCTTGGGACAAGCTCCGATGCCCTATTAAGTCATCTTCAATTAACTGCAATAACAAGCTGCGATCGTTCCTTTTAAAGGTTAACAGTGTATATAGATACACATCCATGTCTATTTTATCTGTTAGCTATTCTTAACACAAATTCAGTGCAGCACGGTCGGGAAATGCCAGCGATTGTTTGGCTTACTCATGCAAGTGATGTGAATCGCGCTGGGCTTCAACTCTGCGTCTCCGACCAAGATGAGAAACGAAAGCCAGTGACCCCTTCCGCTCTGTGAGGTTAGGACTGCTGAGGCCTGCTTGATGGTGAGTGTTACAACACAGCGTTGCACAGGCAGGGAGGAAGGTGACGATCCACTTACAGCTCCAAGACAAAAGGTTTTTGACAAAATAGAGCACAGTGGGGTTAGCTACTAAATTAAAGGACTACGAGGAGTTAGACCTAAATGTGGGAGAAGAAATGACTAAAAGAGCAATAAGCTGGCATACGAAGGAAGCAGAGTGACACGCAGGGACAGAGCACAAAGTAACATCTCACAGTGACCTACTGGGGAAATGAACAAGGACAGGCACTCAAATACACGACGAGGACTAACAGAGGGCAGATGTGAACAACTAGTCAACAAGGCCATAGAACAACATGACTTAGGTGAAATAACTTACAATTAATAAGACCAGGAACCAGGGAACCTAAACACTACGGCTTAACAACACTAGAGAAGACTCGGAACAAATACAAGCAAAACAGAAATCAAAAAGGATATAAGCAGGGCAAAATAAAACAGGGAAGCAAAGATAAATAAACACCAGAGAAGAGAAAACCAATAAATACAATTAACTGAGGAGGCTGCCGTCAAACTCATGTCCAGGGGGATTATAGGCACACGCTCAGCCCATAGAGCTATGCGGCAGTCCTGGGGGATAAGGAAACACACTGGGGACTCGAAGGACAAGAGACAGGGAGGCGAACAGGATGACCAGGAACACCTGTTGACCAAATAGGGAGTGAGCCAGTACAGACGCTGACATGTTAGATGGATATGAAAGATTAAAAACTTACCTGGGATGTCAATGAAGTAGCCCTTTCACGTGTTGTTATGGGTGCGTTGGTGGGCGAGCGGTCAAAGCAGGAGAGAGGACCCAGGCAAACGGGGAAAAAACGGGGATTTATTCGGAGACACACGGCAAACCAACAGACACTAGGCAACGTTAATGACAAGTCTGCCGGAACTACGCAGACGCAGACTAAATACAAAAAACAAGCAGGTAGTAACGAGAGACAGGTGAGAACAATCGGGCAGAACACTGGGTAACGAGGTGGGCGTGGCACACACGAGGATCGGACGGAGCTGGACGTAACACGTGTAATATGAAATGCTGTATGATTTAGATCCTGATATTTCAACATGGTTTAACTATAGCTACTCACCTCTCTGGAAATGAAGTAGAGATTATCTGTCAGGAATAGTTTAGAATAGTTAAATTCCCACCACATATCTTTTGAGATCTAAATAATCAAACATTATCTTAGTATATTTTCTTTAGCTTCAGACAACTGAAAAGAGTTGCATTTCAGTCTGCTTGGATTATGTTCTGCTGTTTTCGTTCTCTAGTGAATTTGCTTCCGATGCCTGGGGGGTCATTAATCAATTTAAAAGGATGCTCCCCACCCAAAGCACTATATTTTTTAATAGTATGTTACTTTCATATTTCGTTGTTTATTCAACAGTAAATCTGGCGACTGGGCCCTTGTTATAGGTCTGTGCCCATGATAATTCAAAATTCAAAAGGGAGAAGGGGGGTTGGTGGAGGAGAGGGCACACATCATGGCCATCATGACTGTACACTTATGTGACAAAAACTTTTAGATGTCCCAACCCTATGTCTCCACTTTAGCAGGCTGGTATATCCAGAAACTGCAGCCTCGATAAGGGACCAGACAACGGAAGTCTACTAATACGTAGGTCTTCTGATTACAGCACGAGACTCATCACTTGCTGGCTAACGAACAAGCACACATGCCAGACATCGGCCGTTTTTTCTAAACCTTTGCCCGCCTTGGTTTAACAAGCCAGTCGCCGTGATCTTGACGTAGACTCCCACACCTGGGTCAGTTGGAATGTCAAGGAGTCGATTTAGTTAAGTTTTACCATTGAACCCCCCCCCCCCCCCAAAGGCTGTGATGTGTGTTTTGATTAGCGTGGGAAGGGAACTGAATGCCCCATGCTGGAAGATGCGGGTCAGGAAAATTATAGACCACACTGCCCCGATCCAATCAGTATGAACAGCTGCAGCTTAGTGTTGCTAATGGATTCTAGCCATTACCACTTGCAATTTATACTCTCGGCAAATCACTCTCCAAAATCAAATGACCAGCGCGACTGTTTAGACAAAGAGCACAACCCTGTAGGAGTTAAATGAAACAAATCTTAAATATGGTTCCCTTGGACTATTGATTAAATCATTCATTGGAAATGGTTCAGTGGGCTATGGCTGTTATTCTTTCTGAAGTTAAATCAGCATAAAATATAAATAACTAAAATGCAAGTCACTGTTTGAGGTCTGGCGGATTCCACAAGGATCTAGAACAGCTCCTGGGGCCTTACCGAAGAACATCCCGGTGAAGAATATATTCATACATGAACCTGCTTCCTCACCAGCTTCACCTCTCAATACCACGGAGGCGGTAGTCTGCATTATAGCGAGTGTTCTCACAGAAGAAAGCTCATCTCTATTTTCCTTTCATCTGACATTTTTCTAGCACTCACGGATGCTCCAAAGGCATTCACATTCATTAACTGTTCATTATTCAACCCTAATATGTGCTTTTAATCATCATTAAATCCTATCTCAGCAAATATTCTAATTATTTTTTTAAATGGTAATAAAGCACTAATTAAGGGTTTATTAAGATATATTTGTTCTCTTTTCAGAGACGGGCATTACTTTTGTCGAGAGATGAAGTCTCCAGTATCTCAAAAAACCAGGGCTATGATTCAGCTGGTTAGTCTGTTATCTGGCTGAAGCATCAGGTAAGAATGAAATTTCTGTCAAATGGACATGGAACCATATAATATTAAAGAAAATGGTATATAACTCGTACCTTTGGGTATCACTTCAGTGTGAGACGGAGGCAAAGTCAAGAGACAAGCCCCTTTACTCACCTAGAATTACTTAGTAATTACCAGTAATATAATCAGCCTTTGTCCCCTTGAGAGCTAGTGAGAGAGACGGAGATCCTTCAGAGAGATGAAAGAGTGCAGTTGGTCCTTAAATACTGACTCATTTCCACTGTGCATTTTGGTGCCTTGTTAGAGCTGAAACAGCTGTCTTGGTTGACATGAGAATTTCTTTGCCATCCTAACACACATAAAACTTATTCTCAGCTTACGCCCCATGACTTGTGTTTCCATGAAGATATTGAGTGATGCTACAAAGCTCTCCTCACGCTCCACATTATGCCATCCCATAATTTTGCTGGGTGCGGAGTAGTGGTATGCAGCAAAATCTTTAAATATTATGCATTTTAAAGTTAAATGTAAAGCCAGTTCTTACACAATACCTCCACATTCTGCGATAACAAAATTCACCATTTTATTTGTTGCTTTCATAGTTTCTAAGCACATCAGTGCTGCTTTCAATGTACAGATAGAGATGTTAATTTGATTTTGTCCAGCCTACTCTAACTACAGTCAGAGATATTTAAATGTCTCCTGGGAACAGAGAAAGATCAGAAATCCTCAAGGCAACCTGCAGCTTCGCAGTGTTTTTTTTTCTGGAAAAAATATTTTACACTTTGCTTCATCGTGCAGTAATAAAAGTCAGTCTGTTTCTAATGGAACCACTCTGCTATTTCTGCATTGCTGCCAAAAACATTCTATTATTGACTATGTATTGTATAGTTAATTCAGAGGCCGATTACGTAAGTACTTAAATTATTATTAAAAGTATTATTAAAAGATCAAGCAAAGTGTCTTATTCTTTACGGACAGAAACTAAAATCTTTACTAAGTGAAAGAAATTTTTTTATCAAACTAATGTGTTCGTTAACAGAAATTAATAATGTTTACCCATTAGCACAATAGTTTGATAATAGTAATAGCAATATGGATGAATTGGGTCACATTGAAGGTCTCTGTATTTCAGTTATTCACTTAATCGAAGTAAATAATTTCCTGACTGCTTTCATTAGGTCCGCCTTTTTATCACCAAGATCGTTAGGAGTAGAAAAAAAGGGTAAACAAGCTGTAAACAAGGGAATATTTATGAACAACCTAATCATGTATGAGGTGTGCATGGATTTTGGGCAGATTTTTGGCATGATATGAATGTGAAAAACCATAATTGTGGATGCAGTGATGAACATGTAATTGTCTAAGACTTCATTAAACCTCTTGCTCTGAATTAACATAAGAAGGGAGATACAATCTGCTGAATTTAGTGGATTACTGAAGACTTTAAACTGGTTTAAGCAGGTGTCACATCCAATTTAGTATTGGTTTCGCAAGTTACCAGCCACCGTGTTACCTAGTCAGTCTATGGTTAACTGTAAGATAGTCTATGGTTACTCACAACTGCAATCAATCAATCAAGCTCACTCTGGTCAATCGTTATTATTGTGATACTGGCATTAGACTCACTTGAGCTGGGTTTGAATCTGGCTCCACTCGTTTGTTCTGTGATTTGGATGTTTGGTTAGTTTTCTTGGGTTTCTTTGTGTTCCTGTATGTTGATTGCCAAACCTTGCTTAATTCCACCACCTTGTCCTTGCCGATGCCCCTTGTAATTTTGTGCTTGAATCTGTCCTGATGGGTGGGTATGGGCTGTTTGGGGGTGTCATCGTCATTAAAGAATACCTGAAGTCAACTCTATCCCAGCGTCGTGATGATGGGTTTACCCTCTGCTGTCTCCAGATCAAACCAGATTAGCGCAAACAGGAGCTCAAGCCCAAAAATCCCCTTTTTGGCAGAACAAAATTTTTGCGACATTGTGTGTCAGGGTCTGTGGCTTCTGTCAGCCATCCAAAAGATGTTAAGCTCTTGGCTCCAGGATCAGGTAACTCATCCTTTGGGTGATGGGGTGGCAGGAAACTCACAGGATAACAGGGGGAAGTAGAGTGTTTGTGGACGCCACTGACATGGCAGAAGTTAACATGAATGGAAAGGAGCCAGCAGAGACTGGAAATGTGCTAGTATCTGCCATCCAAGGCCAGTCTTTATGGCATGTCAGAAACCGCTAAAACCCACAGCTGTGATTTGATGTTTTTGTCTGGGATATACTATGCAGACAAAATTATCCACCTGACAGTGGCACCTAAAGGAACCTGTGTCTATGAATTTTTGCCCATTCATCTAGAAGAGCATTTGTATGGTCAGGCACATATGTTGGACGTGAAGGCCTGGGTCACAATCTCCCAAAGGTGATCAGTGGGGTTGAGGTCAGGGCTCTGTGCGGGCCAGTCAAGTTCTTCCACATCAAAGTCACCCAACCATGTCTTTATGGACCTTGCTTTGTGCATCGTGGCGCTGTCAGGCTGAAACAGACAAGGGCCTTCCCCAAACTGTTCCCACAATTTTGGAAGAATACTGTAGAATTGTCCAAAATGTCTTGGTAGGCTGAAGCATTAAGAGTTCCCTTCACAGTAACTAGGGGGCCTAGCCCAAACCCTGAAGAACAATCTCATACCATTATCCCTCTTCCACCACAGTTTAGAGTTGGCACAATGCAGTTAAGCAGGTAATGTTCTCCTGACATCTGACAGTCAAACCCAGACTCATCCATCAGGCTGCCAGGCAGAGTAGTGTGATTCGTCATTTCATAGAACATGTTTCCACTGCTCCAGAGACCAGTGGCGGCATGCCATACATCACTTGGCATTGTACTTGGTGATGTGAGGTTTGCATGCAGCTGCTCGGCCATAGAAGCCCATTCCATTAAGCTCCTAGCACACATTTTTTGTGTGTGTGTTAATGCCAAAAGAACTTTGGAACTCTGCAGTTACTGAGTCAACAGAGCTGGCATTTTTTATGCACTATGCACCTTAGCACTTGGCTACCCCGCTCTGTTGCTTTAGGTGGTCAGGCACTTTGTGCCTGAGTTTCTGCTGTTTCTAAATGCTTCCAGTAATATCACATATAGCTGACCGTGGAATATCTAGCGGGGAATGAATTTCACGAACTGCCTTACTGCAAAGGTGGCAGCCTATGACAGCACCACAATTAAATTCATTGAACTCTTCAAAATGACCCATTCCTTCATCAATGTTTGTAAACCTGACTGCATGGCTAGGTGCTTGATTTTATACACCCGTGGCAATGGGTTTGAATGAACCCATGATCTTCAGATCAGCACTATATGTTGGATAGAACAGATGAAGACTATAAATTTATCATTTAGTGACACTGGTGATTCTGGGGTAAGTGGCACTGTGGTTTGGTGGCTTGTGCTGTAGCTTCTCATGTCCGGAGGTTATGGTTCATATCTTGCTTTCACTTTTGTGGGTTGTATCTATATGCATTTTGCAATGTTTGCCATCCAGAAACGCATAGTTTGTTGAACCAATATTTACCATGGTGTATTCGGCGCTGGAAAAAATGAAGAAACCACAGCAACATTTTTAGTTTCACTCATCTCTTTAATTATGGGTATGCGCTTATGTAAAATATACATTTTCCAGCAAACTCTAACCTGGCTCTTCTCTGTTTCTCATGGATAATGGGGTTGTTCCTTGTTTTCTTGGACTTCAGTCCTGATTTTAGGAGCCTGTTAAGAACTCGTGGTAGCAGTGCACTAAACACTGCTTAATAGTTCTCATTAGGTCATTTCATGTCATCCTCCAGTTCATGGCATTCTTGGATAAGTTGACACTCATCTCTAGCATTAGAAAGTCACTTCTAACCTCTACCTCGCAGGTTTCTGCCAGTGTCTCCTGCTTGTTCCTGTGTACTGTGATTATAGAAATTTTGAGTCTGGAAGCAGCCTGCAGCTCATTGTAACCTTACGCCAGTAGAACCAGAATTAAACCAGGATTTATCAATGCAGATTCTTAAAAAAAAATATGGAGAGGTCTCTTAAGTTTTTCCAGAGCTGTATATGTGTGTCCTGCAACAGCCTGAAATCCTGTCCTGACTGTTCCTGGTCTTATACCTTGTGTGTCCTGGGATAGGCACCAGACTCATAAATACTAGCACTGGATAAGCAGTGAATTCAGTTATAAAACATCGGAAGAAAATTTAATGCAGTGCATAACTTAAATTACACTTAATATGATAAATTGGAGCCCTATATTTTGTGGGAGAAATTGATATATGTTGATGTTTTGTGAATGTTTGCTATGGAAAGACATAAACCATAATGTTAAAGCAGTCATTTCCAGACTGATAGCTGGAGGCTAAGGATAATTTGTTGCAAATACTCTGTAAAAGAATCTTTTATAGTGGCATTGTAAGGCTCAGGGGAAATTTTAACTTTAGTTATATCAGTTTACAGACATAAGCGAACAGAAAAAAAAACATTCAATTACTTTTATATGTATGGGTTAATCAATAAATATTATGAAATTCTTTGCATGCTACAGTTTCAGTTTGTAGTATGAGAGACAAAGTTTGTAGCAAACTTTCAGTGCAAAACCAGTCATGAAACATCTGTTAGAGTCACAATAGGTGTGTAAGAGGAGGAAATATATCCAAATCCTGAGGAATGTTCTGGGTGCTGATTGGTTGTGTGGCCTCTGCCATGATGGACAGACACCCGGGCTTCCAGCTGATGCTCGTGATTTTACTCTTACACTGAATGGCAGACCACTGGTCCATACATATGCTTGGAGGGTAAGACAGCCATCTGAAACCTAACCTTCCACAGATCGATACCGTGATTCTATGTTCTCTGTTCAGAATATAGGCATGACTGCTTCCAATAGATTGATGACATCAATATATTTGCCATTTTGAAAGGAAAAACAGTATTTGCCATATAATTCTTTTAGTAAGCAAACTTTAATATATAAAGGTAATTGTACAGTTGTCATTCTGCAAAGACAGCCCAACCCCTACAGAAGAATCATCAGCACATCGCCTCTGCTAATGCAGATACGAGTGTGACTTGATGCATTAAAACAAGATGAAATAACCTTCGATTGAATAGGCATGTAGTCATATTTAATATTACGTGAGTGGAAAAATAATTAAGTGCATATGAAATAGAAAGTGTTGGCGACATTTAAAGGCACCTTAGGATAATTTGTTTGTGGGCGGGGGGGGGGGGGGGGGGGGGGGGGGTGGTTTTTCGGGTAAAAAAAAACAAACCCCCGAATGGGCCCCCCCCCCACCCCCGGGAGCGGGGGGTGGGGAAAACGAAAACAAAACC
>JABFEA020000042.1:19665313-19676583 GCA_019775915.2 Cyphomyrus plagiostoma
CCACAACCACCACCGCCACCCCCCTGCACTGAAACAGCTCCAGATGTTTCACATGTTACACCTACACCCTGGGGAAAACTGACAAGGGGTGTTTTTGGAGAAATATGGTTAATCAAGCATCAATTATTTATTCTTTACATTTTAAAGATAGTACGCCATTGCATTAGCTGCATGTCCATAACCACTGCATGAGTGTTTTCTGTGGCCCGCACACATCATTGACAATAAATGGCTTTCAGAGCATATTTTTACATTATGTAGGTATGCCCTTTGGCTAACGCAGAGCTCCTGGACCCCATTATGTCTTATCTAGCCAGTGAAGATGTTTTATACTGGACACCAACACTATATATGATCACACTGAAATTGCTTCTCAACTGAACATTTCACATGCCCCAAATCTACCAATTGGTGCTCATGTTCCTTCCCATATGCCCGACAAATGTGTCGTCGTAACAGGAAACGATAGAAAATGACCCACCGTTTTTTTTTTTTAATGATGAAACTAAAGGCTGTAAATGCATGATACAGATCAATATTTTCAATTAAAAAATTGTGAGACATTCAGGATCAGTGCTGTTACAATTGAGTAATTTTGGCTAGAATATTTTGCTTAATTTACTTATTGAGCTCCCTCTGAACCCTGTTGGAGTGATCACACTGTTGCATCATTAAATCAATTCCTTTTTTTTCCTGTGTTAACCAGAAAGCATTCAGTAAATTACAGGGGAAACTGACTGATTTAATGTTTCATCATTCCCGAAAATGCGCTATCCCTCCCCCCGTTCTAGTCAATCTGCTTGGTGGAGTATAATTCATGGAAACATCCCAAAGCACATAAATTCTTGTTAATTGAGATAATACTTTGTAATACTTCGGGCCCTGTTTAATATGGTATAAAGTGTAACGATTTCTCCTTAAAATTTATTGTGGTCTTTAATCAAATGATCTGCGGCTAATCTGAAGTCCTCTGGCTGAAGCTGTTGATCTTCAGAGTGAACGCGTGCAAGGGGGAAACCTCTCTACCTCAATGGCTGTGACAGCAGACAGTACTTCACATAAATCCCTATCCGGTGACGATCAGAGATTGTGTTCCTGTGTACCTATACATATAAATCGCCATTTCTTGCACTAATTTTAAGGTTGATATTCTAAGGTACAACAGAATTTCCCTTCTAAGTATTAATAACTACAGATTTTAGGTCACATCCCCTTAAAATGATATGGTTTATAACGTTGCATTATGATTTTCTCATATAACTAATATAAAGTATCTGTTTAAATGTCTAAATGGCAAAGGGTTTGGTTGTCTCGGGTTAACTTTCAGCATCCAGAGCTTTTCTGAGGGTGGTGATTTTGTGGGCTACCTTGTTATACGGGATGTGTTTACATTGCATCTATTCATTGATCAGGTGTTTTTGCCCAAAGCAACCTGCAACTTGTGGTGGGAAAGCATGGTCAGACTCTGCAACAATTGGGGTTAATGGCCTTGCTCTAGGGCCCAACGGTGACACCATTCCATCAGCCATGGGATTTGAACCCACACCCTTATGATCACAAAGAATTAACTAGAGGAGCCAAACGACACCCATTACCAGGAAACTACATCTTTAGTTTCTGTCCCTGGATTCAAACCTGCAGACATTCAGGTAACAAATCCCATTCACGAACCACCATAAATACAATGCACCCACTGTCATAAGACAGGTCAAGTCACCAGGGACTTTGGAACAAACCCATCAGTCTGTCGCCACAGTGATGCAACAAGAGAAGCGACAGGTCCCCTTGCTTGGCCCCCTCTTGCTGTAAAACATCAGTGTCTATAAGTGTCCCAAGCAGCTATAACTCAACACTCTCAGCTATCTTTTTTTTTGCACCTGAGTGCTTATCAGGTTGCAAATCACTTGGTGACAAGGCAGAGTGAAGCCCAAAGGCGTGGCTTGGAGACGCACACAATTTTGCTGAATTGAATGAAAATTTATGCCTGATGGATAAAACAACTCCATCCATCATTTTTATTTAATATCTTTTTAAAGTTTGTCCCGCTCTCCGTGAACAGTGTTAAATGAATCCATGAAGAATCTCTTCAAATACTCAAAATAGGTGACTTCCAACAGAAACAAAATAGATAGATAGATAGATAGATAGATAGATAGATAGATAGATAGATAGATACTGGTAGTGTGTGCTGTGTGGCTCTGTATCTTAGGTCTCAGTGTTTGCAATCAGAAGGTTGTTGGTTCAATTCCCTTGACTAGAAGAGTGATGACCCTTTAGACCCTTGTGCAAGGTCTTTAACCCCAATTGCTCCAGAGACATTGGCTGCTTGGTGAACTTCACTTGCATATTGCTTTGCAGGAACGTTACCACTAAATAAAAAAATGTAATGTAAATGTGTCGCTTACCTTAAGAAGAACAAGAGTTCCTACACACCTTCAAAGCGGAGATGATGCTGTAATCACCAATATATATAATTTCAGTTTCATCTGAGGGTAGTCCTGAGCCCACAAGTGAAACTGCACCGCTGTGGCAGCAGAGCTGGCGACTGATCCAAACACGACATCAGCTCAGACGCAAGCTGATTCTCCTCCAGATGCTAAAAACACACAATCTGTGTAAGATCTACTTCATGGAGAAGATGTCTGAAAAGTTCTCTGGATATTTAGTGAGCCAATGACTTAAAAAAAATGGATATAATATAAATGAAATCTCTCTTGAGTCTGAGGGGAGGTTCTGGAATGTTCTGCTACTGGTGTCTCCATGCACCCCCAGGCTTTGTGCATCCCGGTTCCCCCAGGCTCTGTGCACTCGTGGTGTACAGTTATGCCACGATGATTCCAGCAAGGCTTTTCATTTTGACCTGCACCTCAGGTGTGTCACCATCTCTCACTAGGAAAGCTATGCTTTTTACTGACCGCAGCTTAATGTGATGTTGGTATTTTTGTTGCATGCATGCATGTGCGATGTATCATGTTTTATAAAAATTAGTTAAACACTAATCACTGGTAGTCAAAATACTCAGTAACCACGTCTCTGTACATTTTATGGTTGCATACATTGTGTTGCTCCTCAGCAGTTGTGGGTTTTGCAGATTTGGAGAGAAATCGTAAGTGCAGGCACTGGGCTGGTTCATCTTGGTTCATTTGCCTCACCGTGCTTTTGTCGCTCATTCGTTCCTCTCCTGACATCACATCAATGTCCCCGCCACAATTTCTAGGTCAGCATATGTCATACTCCTATTAGCACCTCTGGTTGCGGACCGCCCCTTTAAACGGCTAACAAACTAATCGCTCTTCTCAAATAAACACTGCCATCTGTCAAATCCCCACTTTCCCCAGTCTCCAAGGCGGAACTCTGGACTTTTAATACTGCACGTCCGACATTGTATCTTAAAACAGGAGCGTTGTCGCTTGTCACCGTAACGTCAGTTCGGATATTCGTAGGTGGTTGATTTTCCGATTCCCCGGCGTGGAGCCGCGTGCATTGAGCAGATGGGTGGAATGCTTTGAGGAATCCGGAAAACCGGGCACCCCCGTAAAGCAGCCTCCTCTCATCTGTCAGGGGAAGCAGCGCCCGTCCAGCGGCACTCCCCACGACGGGAGCTGTTCCAGGGAGCAGCTGTAAAAGGGGAAGGGGAAACACCACGAAGACGGCTGGCTGGCTGGCACTGAGAGGGCGTAGGAGCTCTGGTAGAGATGCCCGGTGCCACTTTGTGTGCCAGACTCTGGGATAGTTTTGTTCGTTGTTACGCCTGAGAGGAACACGTCTGGCACAGTGGCAGTGAGAATGCTTTAAGCCACAGCGACGTCAAAAAAATAAATCCTCAGATCTGTTGGCTTGATCCCTTTGAGCCGGGAGTCGATGTCTTCATGGATATGTCTGAATCTATGATGTCCCCTTAAAAGCCAGGATTTAGATATAAAAGGTTAGATAGTACAGCTGCATCCAGGGGCTTGGGGGGGGGGGAATCCCCTGGTAGATTCACGGCCTTGAATATGTAAAATTATATGTAAAATTTGGCAGGATGCCTAATGTGACAGCCCTGTCTACATCCCATAACCTAAGGTTAAGAAAAAAATAATTCCACTGTATAGTACACTGTATAACTAAGAGGAAAAAAAGAAAAGCACTGTAGAGAAATAATCTGCATCTGCCTTTGTGTTTGTTGACACAGCATAACATTCTGGTGGATTGCTCTTGTTTATAGGAAGTAAACCTATCTTGATAAGGAGTACAAAATGAATGTTTGAGTTTCTATAAGCTTCTGCTTATACAGAGTAAGACAAAGATTTTCGAGTTTCTATAAGCCTCTGTTCACAGAAAATACAAAAGGGGATGTTTGAGTTTCTATAAGCTTCTGTTTACACAAAATACAATAGGGGATGTTTGAGTTTCTATAAGCTTCTGTTTATATGGAGTACAACGGGGATGTTTGACTTTGTATAAGCCTCTATTTATATAGAGTACAACAGGGATGTTTGAGTTCCTAAGAACATATTTATATGGAGCATGACAGGAACATTTATATATGATTCTGTTTACGTGAAGTATGGCAGGGATGTTTGAGTTTGTATAGCCTCTATTTATATAGAGTACAAAAGGGATGTTTGAGTTTCACTAAGCTTCTGTTTATATGGAGTAAGACAGAGATGTTTCAGATTCTATAAACTTGTTTATATGGAGTAAGACAGGTGTTTGAGTTTCTACAAGCTTTGGGTTATGTGAAGTAATACATTTCAGCTTATACAGTAGGCTTCAGTTTAAATAGTGTATGAAAAGTGTTTTTGTAAGTATCTGCTGATATGAAGTAAAACAGGGATGTTTCAGTTTCAGTAACGTGTTTATGCAGCGCAAGAAAGAAGTGTCTGATTTTGTGGAAAATGCTTTGGATAATGGTCCTGGATTGTTTCCTTAATATTACAATTAATATTAGTGCTATGGAAGCAGCAGCATCAAATACTGCCAAATATGATGAAAACGCAAAAGACAAGCAATATAATTTGGAAACATTGTAACAAATTTCATCCTGTAGACGTTTTTCGGGTGGAAAAAGTACACAGTTTGTATGAGGAATGTTATGGAAATAAGTTTTTTAAATTGCAGAAAAACTCCTGCTTTACGACATTTTGAGACTGGTGCATAAATGCAGTCTGGGTGCACATCTGAGGAGCTGTAATTAACCAAGAAGACAGAGTTATACCAACAAACTAGCACATTGCAGGGGATCAAGGCATGTTTGCCACCAGCTGTCTTCCTGGACTTCTGTGAGTTCGCACATCCTGATAGATCTGCACAGCTCTACGAAATTGTCTAATTTAACTCAGCGGAAGACAGTTTCTGACAGATCTTATTCTAATTGTGATGAGTAATGGCTAACTAAACGCTGAAGTCATTATCAGTGATCGACTCAAACTGCTTTTCAGGCCCCAGGGGACAGAAAAGAAAGGAAAAGAGAACAGAATGGAGGGGGGAAGGAGGGGGCATAATTGAACATTTCATGTGAAATATTAGTTTAAATAATTTCTTTGGTTCGAAGTACTTGATGCTCAATCCATTTTGGTTCATTTTCTGAGGATGCATGTTCTGTGTTTGAATCTAGTCCTGGATTTTTTTGAACACAGATATTCAAGTTTCTGATTGGTTTGAACCCGTCCCTGTTTCTGACATCACACAAGGGGATTGGTTGATAACTTGGGCCGTGAGGCGAGACGTTATGAGATAAGTAAACCAGACTTTATTTGTACAGTAAAGCACTTACACATTACATACACAGACGAGTTTTTGTCCCTCACATCCTATGATAAGGTATATTCTGCATTCAGGTATTCATCTGGGTTCAGTATCGGTCTATGGAACTTAACTGATAATATGAAAGTCAACCACAATCTATAAAAAAGAAAAAAAAACGAGAAAGCAATGAGTGAAATGTACATTTTCTGCTGCAATTTCTCTACCATTATTATGTTCTCTGCGCTTTTTATCTGTACTTTTTCCATCATTTTTATAGTCTCTTCTGTTCGGGGACATGCTTGATGGTCACTGGTGGATGACAGATTGGAACTCCACCCCTTGTCTTCTCTGGGCCCTCAGCTAACGGCCGTAATGGGCCATTTGCGTTCGAGCTCCCGTCTCCCCTCGACTCCCGGGGTGCGGCCCGGGCAGATGACGCCACACAGGCTCACCATGTGAGAGCAGGTGAATCCTGCGAAAGCCCATCAGGGCTTCTCCCTTATCCGGTTGCCCCATAATCCTATGCTGACCCAAAACAGGTGCCCTAAATCCCTGAAGATGGCCCGGCTGCAGAGCTGCTAAAGCAAACAGGCTCCCCACACTCACAGATGCTTGCTTGTCAGACTATCGTTATGCAATTTGTTCATCGACACACAGGACTGTCGACACTTAATAATTATTTCCTATAAATGCACAGGCACTCATATTTACGGTGTATATCACTTTAATACATTTTACGTGTTTTTACAAATGCAGTATATATAATTTCTGTGGGTGGGAAGTCACACAGTTTTCCTTTGTGCATTCCATGCATTTCCATCCAGGCATGTAATTATGCACCTAAAATGATAACATGTTTATGTTAAATGTATTTTATGAAAGACGTTTAATATATTCTTCAGTTATTGTGGTCATATGCTTGTAAACGCTGCCTAAATTAGACACTCAGTGTGGTACTTTGGCACTTTTTCCAGCGGAAAATGTGATTTTTACTTTGCGACGAGAAGCTATTATTTATAATATACGGTGCAGCAAATGAAGTATCATAACTGCTGCTCACACGCACACTTAAACGTAATTACTGGGCATTATGAAAAGCCATCTATAAGCCACAAATAGACCTGTTTCTTCAGTTTCCTTCGTAAACTCGCCATGATTTCTTGTGCACAATTAGCCCCAGTGCTGTAAAATAAATCCCCCCCCCTTTTTTTTGGACTATGCGACATGAGGAGAGTTAGCCTTTAATTAACTAGCCCTGTGTTAAATAAAGCCACGCCCCCCATGGTCCTGATTGGCTGAGTGACATGCTGGTGGGACTATTGCCTCTCTATTGTTCGGCGTCTCCTGCGGCTCCCGTGGGCCCCCTGCAGTCTGAATGCATGCTGGATGCTGGAGGTGGAAATATGCCCCCCATTGGCCTGCCTCCTATTGCACAGAACCCCACATGTAACAGTGCATCATTTAGTACACAGTAGTCTTTCTTCCTAATTAATAGGGAACTAAAAACAAGAGATAGATTCTCATAGTGAAATCAGCAGCTGAAACCTTGCTTTTGCCCTCAAAGTCTAGTCCCACGTCTGTTTAATGCTCCTGTTTGCAAACTAAAAACATGAAAACCACATTTGGCTAACAAATAACCAGGCAATAATTTATAATTTATAGCACAACAAGGTTAGTAGCCATAGTGCGACTGCATACATTTTGTTTTTTTTTTCCTATTGCTAAATAATTAAAAATGCATAATGATTTTACATAATTTTAATAAATATAATTAAGTTCGGTGTAGAAATTAGCACTTTTATTGAAAGCAGCTTGCAAGGAATAAGCTGTGGGTCATAATTTCACACTGAAATCCACTAAAGCGTTTCTGGTCAAGACAAAAAGCAGTTCTCTCTCTGATCAGCGGCACCCGTTCCTTAACCGTGTATCCGGAACAGCCCTCATGGGCCTGCTGGCCCACCCCCAGAGTTTGGCTGCGCCTTCCTCCACAGCGGATGCTGGGCGGGGACCGCTGGAGCCTGATTGGCCGAGCGTCCGACACTGGCTGGTCCTGAGACGGCAGGATTTTCCTCCCTGGCGACAGGAGAAACCTGAGTGACACGGATGCTGGCCTGAGTCCCAGGCAGCTGCTCTTATCCATCAGCCGTCTTTAACGGGCTATTAGGTCTTGATTATTGATGACACCTTATCCCATGCTCGGCCTCAGTAATCTTTTGACTTTGGGCACGAAGGGAAAACCTCACTGATACGAAATCGTTAGAACTTTTTAAAGGGAAGCCACTGGGGACTTCACCTAATAACTAGCGCCAGGGTCTGTGAAGACGCCCGCTGATTGATCATCTCCTCAGATGCCAGGGATCTGGATGGTGGGAATGCAGCAAGCTGCATTTAGCGCATAAGAAGCCACGTGTGGTCGGCGTCCTGCATAGAGCTAATAAACCTGAAAATCATTACTGTATTCATTTCATTAGTAGAAAAATACCACAATAGTATACCTGCATCTAACACATTCCTTTGAAGAAACGATCTCTCATCTCTCATTTTTTCTCCCTTCTCCAGACTGGAGCAGTCAATATGGCCTGCAGTCCCTTTCCTGCTCTACATGCTTCTGCTTCAACTGTTTATAAAGCTGAATATGCTGTATAATAAAACAATTTAGGTTAAAACCTGCAGTAAAACTTCCCTTCCTGGGATGTAGTAACTGCAGCTTTCTGGCCCCTTAATCATGGAAACGAATGGTCATAAAAACAAACCTCTTCAGGAAGCTGATATATTAATTATTGAATTTTTTTTTAATACACCTATATACCGTGTTTCCTTTTTTGAGCTCTTTTTTTATGATAGATACTCTTTTTATGCGGATTATTTGTGGTTGTGAATAAAATTCAGCGATAATTCAAATGTGTTTGGTTCTGAATAAATATTTTTGGTTAAACACTGAAGTCCCAATAAAGTACAGTGAGAGAAAAGGGTTAGAGAAACAAAGCCTTGCAGCCTGGGATATTTTTAGTTTAATTACTGTACTTTCAGCTTACAGCCCTGTACTGGATAAGCGACGAAAGATGGATGGATCTTGTGCATTAATATCCCATATATATCTAATATCTAATAAATGCTTCATATCGTTTCATAAGCTGTTGGTTGCTATGATAATAGAACGGTGGAGGATAAATTTTAGTCAAATGAGGATATCTGACAACAAATATGTCGAGGTCCTAACGAGCTTAGACCTCCAACTCTTCAAGGCAGTATCGGGGAAGCCCGTGCCAAGCCTAGGCAAACTTCACCACCGAGCCCCCCACCCCAAAGCCAGATTCATCTCCAGTGCCTCTCCCACCCACCTCACCCCCGTCACCATCCTGTGGCTGCACTGTCCCGGCACCACAAGTGCAGTGAGTACGAGGGCATGTACAGCACTGTATAACACAAAGTGAAATTGACTTGCTATTTCAGCGCCTCTGCAGCAGATGGCGCCCTATGTGGCCACCTAAGTCACCTATTGGGCTGACTGGCACGGCTTCAATTGTAGCAATGACTTTGCGTATAAATCAGCCACCTCTCATGAGAAGGACATATCAGTCCAGTAGCTTCTCCTCAACATGGGAAGAGTGACACTTGGCCAAGGTAAACGTGAGTGCCAGCTTCCTCTCCTTGAGACACAGCCAGTTTCTTTGATCAATCATTCCCTAGATTTCTCATGCTTTGAGTTGCTCCCTCTTTATTTGTGGAAAATGCTGTATTTTATTTGTGTTTTGACCAACGGAAATGCAGGCATGGCGTTATTGGTCAACCATTGGCCAATGCAATCAGTCTCCATCCCATAATAATGAGAGATATTAAGGCTTCCTTAATACCAAATTGGGACATTTTTGGCACATAACTTAGGAATTATAAAGTGTGATTTTGGTGGTTGTTCAATAAATATAAATTGATATTTAAAGAGGTTTCATTTAATGGGGGGGCAAGCATGTAGCCACACAGTAAAAAAGGTCGAACCCCTCCATCCGAAATGTAATTGCTCCCAACCAGGCATGTAGCCAGGTAGAAAAATAACAAGTTTGAATCCCCTTGAAATTTGGTGGCTACGGGCCTTTGGGGGTGGGGGTGTATATGTTCCATGCTACAGGGTTTGATCGAGCTCCGCCCTTCCGCCTTTGTGGGTGGGGTTTCTATAGGCTTCTGCCAGGTGCTCCACTTTCCTCCAACAGGCCAAAAACCATGTGATCCGATGAACTGGTATCTCTAAATTGCTTATAGTGGGTATATGTGTGTTCCATGATGGACATGCATTTTCTCCAGCATGTCCCCTGTCTCATGCCATGTGCTCCATAGGACAGGTCCAAGACTGCCCCTGTGCAAATAAACATAATGGAAAATGGATGGTTTGCATTTTCAACGCTATGGCTAATGTATTACAACTTCTGAATGACATTGACTTTCGAGCTTCATCGTCAACCCCGATGAACATGCATTTTAATAGTCTGAAGTTTCAGCTGCACGCATTATGTTGCGGATGAATGCATGCACAGACTTTGGCGCATTCCTTACCCTTTGGCGCTTGAAGTCCCTGGCGGGATCATACCAGCTCTTTCAGCATCGACCCCCCCATCCCATGGGACATCAAAACAGAGGGGGGGAGGGATTGCTCGAACAGTAGTGTACAGCTAACCGCCAAAGAGTGAGCGACATACCCTGCTTATTGCAGGTTATTGCATGGAATTTTAAAACACCCCATTGTTTTTCACTCCAGGGATTTTTTTCATAGTAAACCCTAATAAATATCACCATCAATAGATATACAAAAAGTTGGTGTCCTCTAAACACAACCAATGAAACTTCAGTATCTTATACATCATCCGTACTGCAAGTTCTCTGTCTGTATAAATAAAAACTTAATTTCTTTATTGAAATTCATAGCAAAAAATTATTATTCAAATTTCTTTGGAATGATAAGAAAAGCAATCACTTGAACGTAGCAATATCGTCAACGAAATGCAAACTGGAATCGGCATACAGAATCTTTGTAAGACAACACTGAATGAACTCCCATGCATTTACTGCAACACTGGAAGCTGGTAATGCACTAAGAAGGCTCTCTGGCTGGGAATGAGGATAGGCTGATGTACGCCCTTTTACAGCCACCCAACTTTGAATGGCAGCAATTCACAAGCATGTCTGCATGTGTATTTAATGGCAGCTTTGCACAGTTCCACTCACACCCTGGGCCTGTGTCTCCCGGACTCCCCTCTTCAGTAAAAGTTGCAGGATTTTGCTAGATTGACAGACAGTGTCTGTTGCCAAAATAATAAACACACAAGATATTGCATCAGAAAAATGACAACTGGGGGGTGGGGGATGGGGATTCCGGACAATCCGGTCATTGAGGAATTCCGGTTAATCGTCCCCAGCGATGTCCTTTTAGTCCTGATGTTTTTGGTTTGTCACTGTCCATCATTATTTTTTTTTCCGTCGTGGTGGTGCGGGGGGGGGGGGGGGGGGGGGGGGGGGGGGGGGGGGGGGGGGGGGGGGGGGGGGGGGGG
>JABFEA020000042.1:19676593-19693773 GCA_019775915.2 Cyphomyrus plagiostoma
TTTGGTTTGACCCTTTACAAAATTTTTTTTTTTTCCTTCTTGTTGCGCCACCCCCCCCCCCCCCCACCCACACACACACACCCACACACACTCACTGTCTAGAGTTTATGGGCTCGGGTTGCCTTGTTCATCCTTTCTCCCGTCCAGCAGGTCGTAAATTTCCCGACACAATGAGAGAAGTGTCATCTCACCAGTGGGCGGCCGGGCGCAGTTTATGGCTTTGTGAGCGACGTCGTCTGCATGCCCGTCGCAATCCCCTGTTTATTTCTTTTCTTTTTTTTTTCCAGGAATAGCGATTGATCACGAATGCCGATTAACCGCTCGGTTCCCATCGGATACCCAGGCCCCGGAACATGAGATATGAAGAGCGGGCTGCATTTATGTTGTTACGGCCCGTCACCCCCTCCCCCCCCGCAAGGCGAAAGCTGCGGAAGATCTCAGCTCCAATGCCCGTGGTGGGAGCTGACGATCCATCAAGGGGCTTGCTGTCTCCCTCCAGTCGGGTTCGGAGCCTCACAGTGACAAATCAATCGATGGTTGACAGTGCCAGCCCCGGAACTCGGATGGCGGCGTACCAAAGAGGGGCAGAGGAGGCCCGTTGTCGGAGACGGACGCTGACAGGCCGTAAGGCGCCAACTGGAGGGCAGTTCGCTTTACGCTCAGGGTCCGGCCCGAATCCACACTCCGCTGAAACCGACGCAAAGCGCCGCATCGAGGAAGCGACAGATCCTCTTAATTACTTTTATGTAACGGAAGCACCAGGAGCAACTGCAATTTATATTTTTTTGTCGTCTCCTAAAACGATCAGGTAAGACGGTTACTGTCGCACTCCAAAATGCTGACCCCGTCTAATTAGTTTTAACTGGAAGATTCATCGGCTCATGCCAGCCTCTCTACGGCTTGCAGAATTCCCAAACTTTGGAGGACTTCAGAGGGCAGGAGAACTTTGAACTGCGACCAAACCACTGCAGGAATCCTGACACGCGGCACGTGTTGCTGAGCTTCGGGTAGCACTGAAAGCTAACTGGCGCTACTTTCGGCTGACCTCTCCCTACGCATCATACACCAGGAAACCACACGTGTGAGCCTCCATGGATTATAGGGCAACTAGCTACCATCATGATCCAGTGTGAAGCATCGTCACATTACTACAGTGTTCCTATTGGCATTTAGCTGAATCCTTTGTGCCAGCAAAGAAATTGTTCAAAGATAGATAGATAGATAGATAGATAGATAGATAGATAGATAGATAGATAGATAGATAGATAGATAGATTTGCTACACACATATATACATATTTTAAATGGCAATGTGAGTAGACCTCAGGCAGCAGCTACAGTTGCCGCTCCACAAACATACTCGGGGCCTGGCTGATGTTTCATTGCCAGTAAGTGTTGATTTTCCCCACGTCCAGGATCCAGGGCTGTTAGCTGTGAATATTTCACGGTTCATTAAGTCGGAATGCCTTTTCCGCTACAGGTTTAAAGGTACAATTGCCACTGATTAATCAGATCTGAAAGGGTCTTCCTTTCCCAGCCTGCTGAGCCGTTATTTCCAATGAGCGAGCCTCCTTCTCTAAACTCTGAATTCAGTGATTTGTTGCTAATAATAAAAGTTAAAGCGCCCCCCTCCCATCTGAAGGCCCCCGTTTATAGGACAGGCTGCCGTTAGTGCCGGCACCACGTCCAAAATGGCTCTGTGTCTTTGGTCCACGTCCTACTGAAGGAGACAGCAATGTGGGAAGCAGAATAATTCCGCTTTTATTTTTTCATTTCTAAAGACAATCAACCTGCTCTGAATACATTTTGCCCTCATAAATGTTAAAGAGCCGATGAGCCTCCAGTTGCTGCGAATTAGGAGCACGTCAGTAATGAGAGTATTAACGGGGCGCGGACGCGCGGCTGAGGCGACACCTGCTGGAAATGTACCGTGGCAGGTTGTCAGGCGGGTAACAGCACTGCCATGTGCGGTTAGCGGGCACTGCTGCGGCCATCCGTCTGGTAGCTGGGGTCCTAGTTAGCCGAGCGTGCTATGCTAGTTGTTCAAGGCACATGTGAACCAGCCACCATGGATAAGAAACTATGCCTGTACTGGCCATAGGAAGTAGCCTTGTGGTTTGTGGTCCATGAGGTTTATTGTTTATTGTGTATTATGCTTTTGTTATGTAAATCTCTTTCATTTTTGTGACATCAATCCATCATCCTTAGGCTCTTATCCAAGGAAATGTTGTAGCAAGCCTGGAAAATGGGCCGTGCCGTATGTGTGATCTGGTATTTTCCTCACTTATACGTCGCTTTTTGACTAACACATCGACTAAATAATTTAATGTGTGGCGGGAAACACAGGGCACAGGGCAGTGGAACGCCCTGGATGGGACGCCAGGCCATGACAGGGAACACATTTGCACATTAAGAGGAACTGAAATGAAGCACGAGAATCAGAATATGCAGGAAAAACCCACGTAGACGCCACGAGAAAACGGAAACCCCAAGTGCACAGAGCTGCGGGCACAGATGAAGCTCCCAGGTGTAGCTGCTTTGTATGTTTTTATTAAAAGCAGATAAGGAGACCGTAAGGCATATTACCAACTGATGAACTGTTTTGTGGGTCTTCTGCCGGCTGTTTAGAAGTGAGTAAACATTCAGGGATTGTAATAATTTCCCATTTTTTCTCGTTAATCATCCAGGGGTGTTTTTAACGTTGCAATAATGGGCCCATTATCTCTTAATGAGACTGTATGTCAGTAACAGTGGGGGCTTCCCATCGCGTTTCTGCTAAGCCCCCCCCCCACCCCCACCGCCGCTACGTCACACGTAAGGGATGGAGAACCTGAAGAAGGTGGAGTGAGAGCTGAGGGAGGCTGAAGTTTGACACATCCTGTAAAGACGGGGGGGGGCGGCAGATGGAGTAGTTGTCGGTGAGCCGAACCGTGAGCCAATAAACAACAGAACCAGCTGATCATTGCGGACTTATTTTTTTGCAAGCCGTAAATCCTACAGGGGGTTGAGCTAAGCTCACACAGGGGTATAAGGGATCTATGACGATGAATCAATTAACAAAATCTGGCATGTTAGGGATTGTAAGCTTGTAATACCTCCGTCACCGACTGACCTACACCAGCTCCACATTTGTTCCCAGACACCTTCCAAAGGTACCTCACTGTGTATCGCACCCTCTGGACCACCTATCGTCCTTGTACCCATCCCATAATTTCAAAATCGCACTATATTTTTGCAAACTGAGCATCCATATCAGATAATGGCTGTCATGAATGTTAAAAGCCCTTCTGAGCGAAATTCTGGTCCATTGTGTGTAGATTTCCAAGACTGTAGCCCCTGCAGGGCAGAAGTGCATTCTGGGAAAGCAGCTTACATGAATTCCATTGGGAAATTTAAATATACGCTTTTGTGTTCACATTATGATGAAACATTATTGCTAAATGGTTATGTAGTGGTGGGACAAACCCACCCAACATTCGGAGCAATCTAAATAAGAAAGTGAGAAGAGTTTCACACAGAAGCCACCCCCCCCCCCCTTAATATTAAAGTGGTATTACAGTGGGGAAGGTGAATTATTAGGAAGGCACAACAGATGGTAAGAACAGTATCCACACAGACCGTGGGGTGCAGTGAATAAGGGCAAATGGAGTGAGGTCACAAAACAGGTGCAGGAAGATACTGCTTAGCTCTGAGAGCCTGAACTGCACACTCTATCATCTGCACATTGGAGAGGAAGGTGAGCAGATGTGTGGTTATGAATGTGTGTGTGTGTGTGTGTGTGTGGTTATGAATGTGTGTGTGTAGGTATAATTGTGTGTGTGTGTGTGTGTGTATGGTTATGAATGTGTGTGTGTAGGTATAATTGTATGTGTGTGTGTGTGTGTGTGTGTGTGTGTGGATTAGGTTTATATTACAGTACAGGGACCCAATGTCCCCCGCAATGCAATAAAAACCTGTTATTTTGACATTTTGGAGACAGTTTTCAGGTCCACACAAAGATCTGTAACTGCAATCAAAAAAACAAAAATGTTGTTTGGTTACTTATGTTTAAGGTTAGGGCTGAGTAGGGGTTAAGGTCGTCATGTTTGGATTAGGGAATTTCCCATAGAAATGTATGGAGAGTCCCCAGAAAGATATAATTACAAACACCGGTGTGTGTGTGTGTGTGTGTGTGTGTGTGCGCGCGTGAATGAGCGGTCCCCATAAAGATACGTTTACACGACACGTACGTGTGTGTGTGTGTGTGTGCGTGCATGTGTATGTGAGTGCGTGTGTGTGTGAGTGCGTGTGTGTGAGTGCATGTGTGTGAGTGCGTTTGTGTGTGAGTGCGTGTGTGTGAGTGCGTGTGTGTGTGACTGGGAGCACACGCTGTTCCTTTTCTAGCACGCAGTCAGAGTCCCTCTTCCTCACCAGCTGAAAATATTAGCCAGCATATCTCTCCTCAATCAGGCCCATTCCCCCCATCCCCCCCTCCCCCCATTACCCCCTGTCAGCCGTGACGGGTTACTGCCAAGGACCCACGGCAGATGTTTATAGTCAGCAAATCTCAGATTCCTCACTCCACCCAAGGATGTGAGCCAGGTGGGATCTGACCCCACGCCGAAAGACACGCTGGCGTGAAAATGGGCAGCAGGTGGCGGAGTGAAGGAACAAACTGGTACTGTGGCCAGAAGGGTTAAGGGTTCTACTCTCCAGAATGCACTTGGTCAAGTTACCCGACAAAGCTTAAGAAAAACTGAGTGCTTTTGCCAAACTTGACATCAGGTGTGAAAGTTCTGTGTGGTTTGATTTAACAATATCACAATCCTCAGAAAGTGTGCTTTTATGCAGATTAAATCATAATATCCCACAAAAATCTCTGTCACAATCAGCTTGTCGGGAGCCATACCCCCCCCCCCCCTCCCCACCAGCAGAGTAATAATACTTAAGCTTCTCGTCCTGAACAGGTGAACACTCACACTATTAACTGTGAACAAAAAGAGAATGATATCAGAGATGGGAAACACTTGTTAGGACATGGGCAGTTTGTTACATGGACAGTGATGGTGTTATCCAGGGGTGCCCAACCTTTTTAAATGAAGATCTACTTTTCAAGTGTCCTGAGATCTACCAGTTCAAATAGGGAGCTATATTATATAGCTATTATTCTGTTACTGTATTATTACTTTAGCTATTGCCTTTCTACATAGCTAACATGCACACAGCAAATCCAGACAAATCCAGGTAATTCTCCAAATTGAAAAAGTGTAAATAAATGTATTTCTCTACCTTAGTGGGACCGCTGGCACTAGGAAGATGCAGCTGGGCAAAATTTGACTGCTGTGCCTGTTCAGTTCTCACGCTTTTCATCTGCATATGGCTGTTATAGCAGGGAACTCAGGCTCGTAGCTTTCGTCCATAGTTCTGACATGCCACTCACACTGCATACAAGACATAAGGACTTAGAATTAGAGTAAACAAAAAAATAATCCTCTTCCCACTCTGAATGAAGATGATGCGTTTTTGACCTTTTGGCTTCCGACATGTTCGCGTGCTAAATGTTTACAGTACACCATTAGTTGCAGACTGAAAAATGGGCCCACTTCGCGATTGATTGAGAATTACTCCGCGATCGACTGTTTGGGCACACCTGGTGTAATCCATTGATCTTCAATCCATTGATCATCTTTCTCACAAGTATAGGTCAGGTTTTTTCAAAAACAACACGTCATGCCATTAACCCTTGATGAAGAAGTATTAATTCATTTTCATTGTATTTATGGTCAGGGGTGCCGTAAAGGGGGGTGGAGTTAGAACGATTCCAAGGGCCCCTGAGTGACCGCGACGCTAAAAAATTTGGAACATTATCCGACTGATCTGGGTTGGGGGGGCAATAAAATATCCTTTCATGGGGCCCAAAATCTTTATCGCCATCCCTGCTTACGGTACATAATCCTTAAATTTGTTCAGCATAAGCATCCATTCAGTCACCTTTCAGTACATGGTTACAATCACACTGGAGTCCATCCCAAGTGGCGTGGGACAGAAGGTAGGAAAGACCCCACACCCAATAGCAGAGCGTCACTGCACTCGCCACAAATACTGTATAATACATAAAAAGATGAGCGGATATATCTACTACTTGTTAGAGTGTTTTTTAAAAAAAATATTTCTTCTTCACACTTTTATTGAAATAGCTCTTTTTATGGTGTCCCGCGGTGGCTTTTTAGTCAATGACTTGTTTCAGCTTAAGCCAAAATTATTTCTGTCTTACTAATGCATAAATTTGCTAGAACACGCCATGGGGAAAGCCTATATTTTGTTAATGCATGGAGGTGTTTAAAGGAGCACATCCGAAGTCAGAATCACATGGATTATAATTCATATATTTTTTTTTTTCTACATATGTTTATATATGTACTCCATATTTCTCACTGTACATTTTCCCTGCAAAACGTTCACCTGAAGAAAACGCAATGTTATACATCAATTGCATCACTGTTAGACCCACATGAATAAAATGCATAATTAGATGTGCCTATTAAACCCTCATAGTGAATCGCATTGGGTATCTGTGTGGAAAACAGACCACAAGTCCCAGTTAAGTCTTTCCCTGCAAGACCAGATCGATGCCTGGCTCTAAAAATATTCACTACTTAGTAACAAATTAATAATTTTTGTGGTTTTCTTGTTCTTCCATGAGATAATGCAGTTAGCACAGTATTCGTCTGGCTGTCCTTTACATTTTTGACCTCCTGACATATATATACTGTGGAGATCAGGTTGCTGGTGTTAATCACCTGATAATGAATTATCTTCAGACCGTCACCCTTCTGTATTCTGACCCTGCATGGGAAGCAACTATGGCTGATTAATTGCTCACGCTCCTGTGATTTTCTTGGACCTATTTTCCCTTTCTGAAATCCTATCCTTGGTTCTGAAACGGTGCCATCGGATCTCGATTACACGTATGAGTCAGGAATCCGAAACCGTACGTGCAGACCTGCCAGACAGAAATCTATTTTGACTGTTTTGACAAACATACTCAAATGGATAAGTGTCATCAAAGTATCCATTAGGTTGCCCGAGAAGCTTATTTAAATTCTTTGCACCTGCAATGGTAACAATACTGATGGCTTCATTGTATCCCTGGTCAGCATTCACAGTTTTTAGGGAAATTCAAATTTTTAGTTATTTTGCTTTTTGCTTCTAACTGGTGAAACAATCTTTTTATTATTAGGCCTGCTTACCAATAGCTGTCTGTCCTTTTGCAACATTGATATTTCTCCCTGGCAGTTTTGATTATTATTAATTCATTCATTTTCATTCTGGGTATAAAATGAAGCCGCCAACTTTTAGTCCAGGAGTGTAAAACCCAGGGTGGAGAAAATTAAGGGATCACAGCAGCATTTTCTGTTTCACTCATTTCTCAGTTTGTGTGTGTCTGTGAATAGGGGTGGCATGATGGTGCAGTGATTAGTGCTGTTACCTCACACCTCTGGGACCAAGGGTTTGAGTCGCTGCCTGGGTTACATGTATGTAGAGTTTGCATGTTCTCCCTATGTCGTTGTGGGGTTTCCTCTGGGTACTCTGGTTTCCCCCCACAATCCAAAGACATGTTGGGGCTAATTGGAGTTGCTAAATTGCCCATAGGTGTGCCCTGTGATGGGCTGGCCCCCCATCCTGGGTTGTGCCCATAGCTTCCGGGATAAGCTACAGACCTCACGCAACCCAGAAGGATAAGCGGTTGGGAAAATGGATGGATGGATGGATGTCTGTGAATAATGTTTGTCCAACCTGGCTCTTCCCTGTTTCTCATTAATGAAGGGCTTCTTCTTTGCTTTATGGGATTTCAGTCCTGCTTCTAGGAGCCTGATATGAACTGTCCTAGCAGTGCACCTCACACCTGCACTTACTCCCATCAAGGTCTTTTGATTTCATCTTACAATTCATGATAAAGTGTCGGACAAGTTGATAATTATCTCTGGCATTAGAAAGTCGCTTCTACCCTTTACCTGGCTTCTTTCCGGTTTAACATTAAGCCAGGATTTTAAAATGCTGATATGTTTGAAAATATAGAGTGGTCCCTTTCCCGAGCTGTATATTCACACGTGAGCAAAAGAAACACACAAATACAAAGCAAGGTTAACTTAATGAGAATATTCAGGGGCTAACTAGTCAGGGTAAAATACCGACTGAAGGCTGAACCCCCAAAATGGTGTAAACACTGCTCTCACCTGTCTTCTGCCGGCCCCTGTCCTTGACATCTAGATGGATGTTTGGGCTATTTAATAATATTTCAGCTCTGGTCACAGACAGAATTGTGCCACTCTGGCCGGGCCAAGTGGAAATTGGAGGGTGGGTTTGAGAGGCACACTACATTTAAAATCCATTAATTCAGTTATATCTCTCTGGATAGTTGCTTTGTACTCCATCCGCAGGCCAGCTGGCTTGTCAATACTTGGCCTGTAGTATTTCTGACTATCGATTTTGCTGTAGCCAACTGTTGAACCTCTAAAGGTGGACATTTTCTCACGGCGGACATCCGTTCCAGCTGAGGGGAAAAAAATAACCATTCGAGCCGTGGTTTAAGGACTAATTCACCCAGGAGAATTGCGCTTTAATAACATATGGCCAGCGTCGGCAATATAATTGCACATGAACGGGAGAAGAGATGGACAAGGAGGATTCCGTGTCAATGAGCAGTCAAGTTTGTGGCTGTTCCCTTTAATCGGACCAAAAGCGTGAGAAATACAGAGGTTAATTTACTGACGCAGAGAAAAGTTGGGTCAGCGCTGACAGCAGCGAAGATCTGAAGTACATTCAGTAATTTGAACCTCTCCATAAATGCAATTTAAACTGTTTTTTTAAAATATATATTAATTGTTGAAGCTTCTGTTAAAACGTATCATGCAATCTTATAGAGAATTTCTTTGTAATATTTTGCAATAGGTTGAACAGTGTAAGTATATTTTTATAACCCTCATTGTAACATTTTTCACAATTTTTAGGCATTTCTATCGAATTTCTGCAGCAGTCAGCATGTGGTCTGGTCCATGGGCCAGACCACCACGTGAGAGCTGTCATTTCCAGTTTAAAGCAGAAGGTTGAACTTTCATGGTGGAAACATCTTCTGGGGTTTAAAAACCACTGTGCAACTGAACACAGCGCAGCGCAGTGACAGTGGTGAGGTAACATCCCGATGTCCCACATCTGCTGGTGGCCTTTTAGGCCTATGGAGAGGTGCTTGGTGCCTTCACCCCCTCCCCTTGTTTCTGAGGGCTGTTGTTTCCCAGGTTGGGCCGATGACTGACCTGCCCATCAGCAAGCCACCCACATTCAGCGTGCCCCTCATTACCGAAACACATCCCGGGCTGCTTGATAAATCGACCCATCCCGTTTTGGGGGGGTGGGGGATGGGGGGTGCTTCACCAGGGCTTGCCTCTCCCCCTTCTGAACGTTCCAGATGTTGCACCGCGGCCTTGCGGATCCTCGGCGATGAGGGACGTATAAATACCTCCTATCGATTGGACCCAGGGCCCCTGACAGTCATTCACGGCGCCGCCATCTGGCCGCCACGACACCACCTCCGCTATAACGGGACGCCACACCTCACTCATCGCATCTCCGCCCCCATCTGTAGACGATTCCGTTTTCCCCCAGATCTTCGGCTCTGCTGGAGCGCCGTAGATACAGGGTGACTTGAAGGGTGCAAAAAATTAGGGTTATTACACAAATTGTGCCATATGGTCCAGATATTTCCCCATTGAAATTTACTAGGCAGTGAAAACTGTTCCTGCCTTCCTAATGGTCTAAATAGCAGTTTAAACACAGCTCTAATGGTATCCTTCTGCCTCCTGCACCCGGTCTAACATGAAGGACACCGCTTGAAAAATACCCACGAAAACAAGGGAAACGCCATCAGTATGTTTCAATATGTTACGCTCCCATTATGAAAACAGTTAAGACACCATAAACATAATGGGAGATTGCTGGCCCATGTCTCACTCTAGGCGTCGAATGCAGGTTTGGACTGTAAGCATGCGAAGCGTTTCTTCTGCAGTAGCTAATCTAGCAACCCGATCGCTGAAAGGGCAAACAGACCAGAAACGCTCACCTGAGCTTTACCCGAAGCTTGCCCGTTTTTCCGCGGCAGTCTCATACCACTGGTTTCTCGTCCTTTGGAAAAGGCGGAGGAGAATGTTGAGTTTGCGTTAATCGGAAGGATATCAGTGATGGCGTAAAGTGCAGCAGATGAAGTCATTTACCTGCATGTGTCTGTAAACTGTACGAAGTGCATTGTTTACCGTGGAGGTACCATGGGTGGTGTAGCAGGTAGTACGGTTCTCATGCACTGCTAGAGATGGGGATTTGAATCCTGCTTCTTCTCCACATGGGTGAAGTTTGCATGTCCTCCCCTGTGATGTAGGTTTTTTCCTGCAGTCCAAAGCTGGGTCGGCTAATTGGCGTCTCTAGAAGTGCCTGTCCTGTGCGACAACTGAAACAGACTAGCATCCAATGCGGGGTGTGTCCCATGCACTAGTGTCTCACCCACTTGCATCAGAACACGAGATGCATGCATGTATAAGATGGACCAACCAATAAAAACGTAATTTTCCAAGATCACCAGGCATGATTCTTTTACTCAGATACCCAGTCTAGAAGTTTTGCTTTTATTAATGAAAAATCATTTGGCATTTGGGCTGACTTTGTGTCCTTTGGACCAGCATTGTAACAAGGGTCTCCACATGCATCCACTGTCATCTTTTTAAGGAGACCAGATCTCATATTTCATGGATGGCACTTCTTCCTCATCTGCCCTTGAGAACGTGCTGAGGCGCTTTGCACAATGCTTACGATAACAGTCCAATGGGTGGATTTCCAGTATAGCTGTGCTCACGTCAAAGACATTTCAAAGGTGCCACAAAATGAGTATGTCAGTACACATGTAAAGCTTTCACACCAGCCTCTCTCTACAAATTTAATAATCGGAAATCTTATAAATGCCCTTAAAAAAAAAAAACTTACTCGAGGGCCTGCTTTTGCTGCTCTGCAGATACAGAAGACAGTAATATTTCAAATCATTTTCAGCCTAATACGTCTGTATGTATTGCTTACACAAACCTGTCTTTTTCTTGTGTGAGCTTTCAGCTTTTAGCAAATGAATAAATAAAGAATTAAAAAAAAATATATGACTAATCAACACAATTCGAGTTAGGGCTTATGTGGCATTTTAATTTTTGCCTTTCAAGCGACCTTTTGATAATACACCCGGCTGAATGCTATAAACATGAAGTGCTGTTTATTCTGAAATTTACTATGCAGTTGGCTGGTGACGGTTCTGGCTGCAACAACGGTTTGCTAGCATTGCCATCTAGAGGCAGGGCAGCAAAGCCTGAAACAGATTTCAGTAAACAGCTGTTTCTGTTGACAAAGTCCATATGTTTCCTCCCTCGTAGCCCAAATGTTTCCCACACGTCTCTGCAGAAAAAAATAACTCTCCCAAAACAGATAGAAATGGTAAATAATGGTGTGTTTGCATTCAGGCCCACGGTGTTGAATTTGGCTCTGGAGAAGGTGGCACATTAGAAAAGGAAATACCAGATTTTTTTTTTATTTATTTAGTTTGATTTTCATAACATGAGAGGAATAACTATACAGTACTTAAAACTTTTATCGAGCCTATTATGCTAATTCAATTGGCAGTAATCAGCCTTTGTGCATCATGTTGTACTCAAATCAACATCCTGTACCAAACTCTGCATCCTGCCCTGGGTGGTAGAAGCTCCATGTAGTTTGAGTCAGACTGAATCTGGTGAACTGACAAGTTATTTCGACTAATAATGGAAAAACACATTGTTAAATATGAAACGTGTGTTGCTTTTGGCAAGAAGGATGAAGTAAGCATTTCTTAGCATAACCAGTTATATTTTTGGCATTATTATTATTATTATTATTATTATTATTATTATTATATCTATTAATCAGTGTCTGAGTATATTTTGTTATACTTGTAAGTATACTTGTATACTTTGCAAATAACTTGAGGTGTCAGTCTGACTCTTTAATTATTTAAGGCTCATAAGGAAAATGTGAGCTGAATTTGAAATGGGAGCCTGTAGATTTGCAAATTGCAGTGTGGGTTTTGTCTGTTTGCACTTGTCCAGACAGCCATCTCAGAGATGACCTCCGATGACCCCCGGCAGTGGACAGAGTGTATTTCCTGCTCGTGCTGGAAAGACACACGGGCCATGCGTGCTACAAAGTGAAGGTGTGACGTGTACCATACACAACTTCATGTGAAATTAGGTTAGCATTAGCTATCAAGCTAGCAGCTTTTGAAGTGTCAGCTCTTCTGGATTAAGCTCATGGGTTGACTCCACGTTACAGACTCCCCATAATTACAGTCTATTTAGCTAGATTGTGCTTTGACTCTACGTTACAGACTCCCCATAATTACAGTCTATTTAGCTAGATTGTGCTTTGACTATACATTACAGGCCCCAGATACTTACAGTCTCTTGAGCTAGATTATGGTTTGACTCCGTATTACAGACTAGCCATAATCACAATCCATTTACTGTATTATGGTTTGGGTCTGTAGTTACAGACTTTATGAAATACTGCCTGTTTAGTTGTATTGTAATGTTCCCTATATCCACCGCAATCCTCTGTGTTTTATCCTTATCTGTCTCCCTGTCTGTTATTTTGTCTCCACCCACCTGCCACACCTTCTCTTGGTGTCTGTCTGTCTGTCTGTCTGTCTATTTTCCTTATCATGACCTCTGGCCCTGTCTTTCTCTCAGGCTGTCTCCTTACTCCATTTGTCCCTCCACTGTCCCCCTTCATGGCACCTCCTCACACTCACCCATACTCCTAGAGGAGGAGAAGAAGCAGAATTACCCACCTATCTCCAATGTAACAAAGTTGATTAAAACCGCCTTTGTTACGCTAATTGCCCTGCTTGTACGTTGTCATGTGTGTTCTGGGTGTACAGCACGCTCACCTCCCCTAATGCTTAATTCATTTGCTTAATGCACAGTTTCCCTCACCAGCACCCCGGAGACGTTCTACGCAGTCTGCATGCGTAGTGGGGCTGTGCGCTACACGCTTTTCTGCCACGGGGAAAATGTCAGCTGCACCTCCGGATAACAGGGAGCCAGATAACAAAGACAGAGATATGACTTCATGTTAGAAAAGACTGCTAATACAATCCATTTAGTGCCTTTGAAATGTGTGTAAAACACAATGAGCTGAAATACAATCCTCATCTGTGCTTTTTTAGTTATTACTTTCAAGAACCATTGACACCATGATAATTGTTATGACAAGGCAAGACAGATAGTTTAGCATGGAACTGGGAAGAAGCAAAAATGTGGACTGTCTGTCCCTGAGGACTGGATTGAGATATACTGCTCCAGGCAACCCCCCTCCCCCCCCCACATAACTAATCCTTGAGACCAATTCATGTGTGTCTCAAAAACCACCCCATTCCCACCTGCAGATGCCAGAACTTTCTCAGCACCTTTCCTTTAAAGGTCCATACCTGCCTGGCGCCCTCTGCTGGCAATTCTTCTTCTACAACCACAGCCTATACGCGAACCATAATGAGAATGAAGTTTACTGCCTATGTATGTTCTCACCAGGATTTTGTCTTGGCATGGTGCTTGCGGTGACATAAATCAACCATCGAACAGAGTACAGGTAAGAAAACAGAGAACAAAATCGACTTACAACCAGCACGAAATAGTAAATAATGAAAAAAAAGCTATTTTTGTCTCTTGAAGTCCTGTTTTTTACTGAGCCCAGAACAGAGAGTCTTAAAGAGGCAGTAGTCTGGGTATGAGGGTTCAACAATGCTAACTCATTTCTTGGCCCTGTAATTGTATAGCTCCTGGAAGGAAGACGTGTCACAGTTTTGCTCCACCTGAACTGGGCCTATGCATCGTGCACAGAATTAGTAGAGTTAGTAGAAAAACAGCAACATGTTTTGTGTGAACATTTATTTATGTTTTCTGCGAGACTTGGCAGAGAACGCTCCTTCCCAAAAGACTGTAACAACACAATGTGTGCTGAGTTACGCAGGACGGTCACCCAACTGAGCCTTCAGCCAGTTCAAACACCGCAGTTTTGATTAACCAATTGAACCCGATGCTGCCACTTAGTCGTATTGGTTAGCACCTTTCACGCTTTCTGTCTCTCCGCAGGACGTTTCCTGACCCTGTGTCATCAGTGTAATAATATACTGAACAATTAGTTTAGCGTCCATCACCCTAGATGCATGTAATATGACCTGAAGGATGAGAATTAATCCTTTGGCGACTACATAGAGGCACGGGAGCAGGAACCAGGAGGGTGGGGGGGACAAGCACCCCCCAGTATTTCATTTGAAATCATTAATTCACTCCCCCAATAAACAGAGCTTTGTATTTCACTGACTAAGTTGTGACCCTCTAATATCAAACTCTCTCCTACTCTGTTGCACACAAATACCCACTGAGAGCAAAAAAAATATCAGTAACCTTGGATTTTTGGGGAGAGGAATGTTACTGAAGTGGGGTCTAATAGATAGGTAATTAAATGTTTAATTCATTTATTTTAATAAGGAATCCCACATGGCTAAATGATGGCACAAATGAAGACTATGTCTAACTGTATTGGAGTTTAACAGTTTAATCAAACCTAATTAACTGAATTAACTAAGCTGTAGGCCAGAAGCAAAGCCAGCCTAGTTACCTGCCTCCCAAGGTCTTGTTGGAAACTATGTATCAAACAGAAGGAGTTTGCAGCTACCAGAAAGTGATACATTTCAAATATGGGTTCCACTGTTTGCTCAGCACCAGTTACTGTTTAATTATTTATTCTGAAAGTAGTGGAATTCAAACCAGGACAATCCTTCCTGGGTCTAATATCATTGGATCTTCTCTCGTGTGTTATTCAGCAAAGCACCTCCCTTTTCTGATGGGATGGTTGCCCTGCTTCAGAGGTAAGCCAATCCCTCTGATGACGTGGTTTCCATAGCTGCAAGAGCTCTGAAGCTGCAGGTATCCCATTCGGTGCAAGCTTCGCCCCGCAGCGCTGTATTCCCTATCACTCACCTTAGGCATATGACTCAACTGGGACTGCTACCCCCCCATAACCAACCAACCCCCCTCACCCGGAGGGAGGACCGCTGAGTCAGCCGTCGCCGTTCTCCAGCCAGCAAGGTGCAGCAGGTCTGCCTGAAACACTGGAGTCGTGTAAAATATTCATGGAGTGAGAGGTACTGGTCCGCCTTCCCTCCGTGTCCCGAGTCACCCGTTTCAGGAGTGCCAGCACTCCCAACACCGAGGATCAACACGGCCACTGGCACCGGTGAGGAACAGCCACCGCCCTCCTTAATCTGTCCCCCTGCCTTTGAGCCGCGCTTCCTGCCTCCTCACCCTCATTCTGGGGTCTGCCGTTCCCTTCATGGCAGGTGGGCTCCAGCATTTTCTTTCTCAGTTGCGCACTCGTAGGAATGAACTTGATTTCCGGGTTTTGCTTCGAAAAATGGACAGATGTCCCCGGCAAGGTGTCGCGGTGAAGCAGTTACTTAAGGAGGTGCTCGCAGAGAAAGGCGGCCTGTGTGATTGAGATAAGCCTCAAATTACTCATTTGGCCGCTGGCATTGCGACTACCTTGCTGGGAAAGAGTGCGTGTCAGTTTGATCAACCGGCACTACTGTTTTCAGATGGATAAGCGATGGGCATTGTGCTAAATTTCAGTAAATATCAAATGCAGTCAAAAACATTTTAATCGTCCATGAGACATAAGTCAAACCAGGCAAAGAATCTTATATTGCAATGAAAACAAATCCATGATAGATAAAACACAACTGGGAAAATGGAAACTTCTCAACCTTGATCAGAATAAGTGAGTAGAAGCTGGCTGGCTGGCGAGCTGGCTGGATGGACGGACGGACGGACAGAGGGATGGACGGATGGATGCGTGGATGGATGGATGGACGGACGGAGGGATGGACGGACGGAGGGATGGACGGACGGACGGATGGATGGATGGACGGACAGATGGATGGATGCGTGGATGGATGGATGGATGGATGGATGGATGGATAGAAAAACAGTAACTGGAGAATAAACAATCAGTTGCATCAGTATCAGTTCTTAAGTATACATAATAGTGTACTTTATAGTTAACAGTTTTCTTCAATGCGTTTAATAATGCACTATACTCGAACAATACTGCACTTTCACAGTAAAGCATGCAGATTCCTATTTAGACATGAACTAATTTCTGATATGGTGTGTTAGATTTTCATCCCTTTTGCAACCGCTTTTTCTGGTCGGGTTTATGGGTATATTGCATATCCCATACCTTTAAATATTTAAATTGCTGGAACACATAGAAATATTTCCTTCACTACTCATCCTCATCTCGCTCTCACTCAGTAATGCGATCCTGTTGCTATTGGCTGCAGCCATGCTCCACGGAGACCCAGCAGTCACACAGACCCATGATCCAGGGCAGGAATTCAAGAAGATCAGTGCATTGTCTTTGAGCCAGCTAATTAAACCAGGTTAAATTTTGGGCATAACATAGATGGGCTGGTGTGCAAATTGTCTCATTTACACTTTACTGCCAAGATGTATAATCACCAACAGAATGGCAAATAACACATCTGTCATTGCTTTTGCCAACCAATGGACAACCAACCAATAACCAAAATAAGCAGTGATGAGGAATTCCCAGTGATGTTGTATATTACTGTTTGACTTCATAAGAACAGCATCTGTGTAGTTGGTAGTAAAAATTATCATCCCATCCAATGTTATGACCTGTTCTTCTTGAGACCAGGGGGTAATGATAGCTCAGAAGGTTAGGTTTCAAAAAAGTTGGGACAGGGGCAACAAAAGACTGGAAAAGCTGTGTGATGCTAAAACAGATCACCTGGTTGAATATCTCACAGCTAATTAGACTAAACGGCATCAGGTCAGTGAGATGATTGAGTATAAAAAGAGCCCCCCAGAAAGGCAGAGTCTCTGTGCAGTGAACATGGGGAGAGGTTCACTACTCTGTGCAGTGAAGATGGGGAGAGGTTCACCACTCTGTGCAGTGAAAATGAGAAGAGGTTTACTACTCTGTACAGTGAAGATGGGGAGAGGTTCACCACTCTGTGCAGTGAAAATGAGAAGAGGTTTACTACTCTGTACAGTGAAGATG
>JABFEA020000042.1:19693873-19713489 GCA_019775915.2 Cyphomyrus plagiostoma
TTGACTATTCTTGGTCTTGGTCTCGCCTTAGTGTGTCTTGGCCTTGGTCTTGGTCTTGGTACCCTCAAGTCTCGGCAGTGTCTTGGTCTTGATACCCCCCGGTCTCGGAAATGTCTTGGTCTCGGTTTAAGCGGTCTTGAATACAACACTACCCCCAGGACCGTCCTCCTGGCTTTGCGACTCCAGCATGTGTACCACCCGTCACGACTCCTGTCTCTCATATTGTCTCCTGTTTGCTAAGCTTCGGTTCCCTAGTCAGTAAGGTATGCTGTTACAATGTGTCATAATTCTGTTACATAAAATCATCTAGATGTTTCTTTTTTCAAGTGATTTATTTTTGCAACTTTAGCATTTTATAATTCTTGCACTTTGACTTCGATATTTTGTCGTTATTGTCCATTTTTGTAATAATGTGATGACACGTGATTGGGGAAAATGTCATCAGGTGGGTGTTTAGCGGTTGAGAGGATTATCAGGGTTTGATTGGGTTGGATGAGACATACCTGGTGAGAGTTTTATGGGGAGATGATTTATAGCCCCATTGGGACGTCTCCCCCTCTTCTGGTATTTTCCATCCACGTGACAACATATTTTGATACTAGCTCCAGTTAGTGAGTTAGTACATGTCCCCCCCACCCAGCATTTTGTCGCATCAGCACCTTTGCACCCCTCCTTCTGTTAGGCTAGAATTAAGTAGGAATCGCTTACGCCATCTGTCTCTGTATATAGGATCTAGCTTACTTGTTACATTGCTACTGGGGCAATGCTATATTCTGAAACAACGCACATACAATATCAGGTCTTTATTAACCCATTGAGCAGTATCTGTGCATGCAAGACACTTTTATAGCCTGCTGAGGCAGTGTCAAGCTGGCTCCGGTTTGTCCAGGCATGCCCAGAGTGCAAACACGCGGAACAGTCCATTCTCAGACTGTACAAAACATTGTTGATAGGTGTCTTACAGAAATGAAAATTTTTGGGCGCAAATATGAGAAAAGTGCATGACAAAACTGAGGGTTTCGATGAAACGGTACATAATGAGCAAATTCGGATGTTATTTTCGTGATTAGCAGCCAAAAATCTAGAGGGAAAACCCAACGGTGTTTAAGATGAGGGACGTTTGTTGTGCAGTGTTACTATTAATTTTTTTCTGTTTGGTCTGTTTTGGTAAATTAATTTCTGGTTCGTGGTTGATGCATCAGGAACAACAGTACAGGGAGAAATGTCCATACAAGTGCCAAGAAACCTCAGTGACAGCTGGCAAATCGCACTGTAAAGGGGCGAATCTTACTCACTTCCCATTATCCATAGTGAATTCTAACCTAATGTCTCAGACGACACATTAAATCTAGCATTAAAATTGCTTTATTCTTTGTGTAGGAACAATGCCGCCCGGACAAAACAGGCAAAGAAATTAGTGCTGCCAGAATAAAATCCAAGCTGTTGAGACACATCTGATAACATCCCTATAATCAGGCCAAGTTCCTGGGAAAGGAGATCGTGATAAATGTCTGAGGAAAGAACCAGAAGCTCTTAAAGCCGGAGATTGGCAGAGTATCAATTTTTTTTGTTCATAACCAAATTGTTTGCAGTGAAAGAAAAATACAATCAATCTTAGTCAGCGGCTGATTTTTTCTCTTTTTTTTTTTACAAGAAAGTTACTCATTTGTTTTAAACAGACAATGCAGCTGACGCAGATGTACGATTTTTGTTCCGTCACGTTTTTAAGCTGACTTTTCGGGGTACATTTTTATTTTTCCTGCTAGCTGCAAAAGAATATTGAGGGTGTATTAAGTTTTTTCCTGTTTTTATTTTTTATGGGGAAAATTGACTCATGTTTAGGGGGAAACTATTTGCATTAGTATCTTCGAAAAAAACATAAACATTTAAATACTCATATTGAACTTAAGCGCCTGTTCTTCATATTTACTTAAGAGCTTCTGGTTCTTTCCTCAGACATTTATCACGGTCTCCTTTTCTAGGTACTTGGCCTGATTATAGGGATGTTATCAGATGTGTCTCAACAGCAAGTTAACTTACTTTAAAACTCGATTAATCTTTTCATACACCTCATATCTGTTTACAGTCATCATACCTTTCTTTTCCAGTATCTCTGCTTCTCCATACCGGCCAGTGGCTCTCAGCACGTCCGCAGTCCGGCTCACGGCTCCAGCTTTGGTAAATGTACTGACTATCCTTTGTGCGACGTCTATTTTACTCGCATTCTCAATTTGGCCATAATTGATTTTTTTCGTGTTGCAAAATTTCTGCTTAAATCGCGTGAAGTCGTCTGCGCGGAGACTATCTAGAGCTAAGGTCCTCATGTATGTGAAACAAGAACGACTAAATTAAAATAATAACTATTTAATAATAAAGCATTTACATTTATTATTATTTTGTTTCATTGCTAAATTATTAGCTTATTTCTAACTGTTCTGAGTGTATTTCTATGTTCTGAAAAGCTCCTCGTTCGTGTTCATGTTCATCATTCCATTTAATTAAACTCAAATAAAACGAAAGATTTTTGTTTATTTTCCGTTTCTTTTTATACATACTCAAAAGGGAAGCAAGTGAAACAAATAAGAGAGTAGCGGGGAGAAGCGGTAAAAATTAAACTACTTGTGTTTACCTGCGGGATTTTGCGGGCGGGAGTGGGACAAAACTTTAATACTGCGAGCGGGAGCGGGAGAAAATGATCCATATTTTTTTGCGGGAGCGGGACAGAATCTTGCGGGAGTGAACAGGAGCGGGACTGAAAAATCCGTCCCGCGCAGGTCTCTAGTTTAGTGTGCCAAAACTTTGTTTTCAATCGTATGCAAAAATTGAGATGTACACAAAAATGGCAAAATGTAACTTTATAAGCATATGAGGGATTAACACGAAAAAATAGACTCATTATAAGCATAACAAATGTGACTAATATTCAGTTACATACCGCATATATCAGCATTTCGTTAAACAATAACTAATCATTCACAAAATCTCAATCACACATCTATAAGCGAATAGCTCAGGGTTAAGTACACATCTCTCTGAAGCTCCCTCAGCAAAAGTTACACTACTGTTTATGCCTTTGGACATAGTTCTGACTATATTACTAAAAGTTGTACCAGAACCAAATTGCTGTAGCACTTGCATGTCCGGACCTGACACTGAGGCAGGGATGGATTATGGGTTGTGTTGGCCCCTGGGCAAAACGTTCGCGAGGCCCCCGCCCCCCCAACCAGCACCATCACCACAACCACCACAATTCAAGGGCCCTTGGCAGCCAAACACCCTCCCTCCATGTTTCCATCAGAGGCCCTATAGGGTCAGGGGCCCTTGTAGGCAGAGGATCAAAGAATGTAGGCCCTTTAAAATAGACAAACGAAAATACATTGTTGATAAGCGTTGCAAATTGTTTTGGGCCCTGCACCCCAAGGGCCCCTGGGCAGCGGCCCCGCTGGCCCGGTCCGTAATCCGTCCCTGTTGAAGATGGATGGTGTCCTGATTTTTACAGTACAGCTTGCAGCTTGCATATTTTAGTTGATATTTTTAATCTTTATCCCTCTCTGACACATACACTGTACACCTAATACACCTGCAGAGGAGAGGCAGTGGTTGCATTTCCACACTTCAGCTGACGTCTTGGATCCCTTTTAAGAGCATGTGCCTCCTGAATGTGTAATGAGTCCACTTTCCCACTAGGGGGCAGCCACCAATAACCCCACGTTGTCTATGCAGATCCCACGGAGCCCACGCCCGGGGGAGCAGCGGCCATGCAGGAGTCTGGGTCACAGTTCTACACTGAGCTGTGGTTTATCGTCCTGATGGCAGGCGTGGGTCTGATCCTGCTGGCCATCTTCCTGGGCCTGATCCTGCACAAGGCTCTGAACAAGCCGCCTTTCACGCGAGAGCGCCCCCCATTGGTGCCACTGCCTCTGCAGAAGAGGAATGCTATAGGGGTATTCCCTCCCAGCAACTACTTAGTAAGAAATTGATCTATAATGGCTTTTTATGCATTACTAAATGCATAAAAAATAGTCAAGATATATATATATTGACCATTTATTTTATTATATTCTTATATTCTTTTATTGTTATTATATTCTAATAAATAATACAAAGGCGTACAACATAGACTCTGACTGTACAGGTCTGATAAAGTCCCATAAGAGTCTTTCTGAGTTCTTAACGATCCAAAAGTCCAATTTCTCCTTGTTCTAACCCACTTACCAGGGAAAATTAGTAGTAAAGTGAAGTTGAATGTAGTTATTATTAAATCATAAAGTGTCATGGGGGAGAACATTAGGGAAATTTTCCATTCACAAAATCAAAGCGACAGTATGGAGTCTCAAAAGAGTTTCAAGATGACAGAAAGCTGGCCCAGGGCAGGTATATGACTTAAGTATTTTACTGTAAAGGAATTATAGTCGGGAAGGGAGGGGAATCTCAATGAACATAGGCAGCAAATTACACAGTGCATGACGCACTGAATGTATGCATTTACATTTATATTTATTTATTCAGAAAACACCATTTCTAGAGAAACTTAAACATATGTCACGATACCAAAAAATATCACAAAGTCCTAGCTGTTGTCCATAAAAAGGCACTACTAATGTAGTCGTGCTGGTGTGTTCCAGCGCAATTTTGTTTTACAATCGACAAAAGCCGATCGTTCGGCAGTATTGGTCGGCGCTAATCACTTCCGGCAGATTGGCGTGTTCCCTACTTAACATTTTCAAACAAGCGATTCAAGCACTTCAAGGACAGACACTGAACTAACCCAGTGATCTCCTAATATTAATGAGTTCATAACATTTTTAAAAATTATCCTTATTTCTGGATGTGAACCGTATTCAGTGTTCTTTTTATTTCCAAAGATAACCACAAGGTGGCAGTGACGGATTGTATTAATGACAGGATAGATAGATAGATAATGATTGACATCTAGTATTATAAATCCTGTTTCATTTCTGTTCATCATATAAATGTATTTTGTCTGAATGTAGAATTTAATCTTGAATCGGAAATGTCTCAGTCTAGCCTCTTTTACAAAGCCACTTTAACCCGTGTTTATGTTATTCCCTCAAGCCCTTAACCTCCATGATAGCCGAAATGAGGCAGCTTTAATTTTCCCTCTCAGTGGGAGTCTGAAAACCTTTCGGTGACTTTTTTTTTCTGCATGTTCAGTTCGACACGGTCCCAGGCGCCACCAGCTCTTCAAGCAGCGTTACTCTGAAAGGCTTTACAATGCACCTGGAGGTACGTGTGGATGGGAAGCCATAATCACTGACTCTCAGCTCATACCACACTCTGCTTCAGTCTCATTTTCTGCTTTTCCTCGTTTTGCAGGGAGTTTATGCTTTTATATCACAATTTATCTTATCAAGTGTTAAATATTACCAACTAATTACCTTTAAAAAGTGATTTCTGTGTATTGTATGTAAACTCAAACTTCCTATTAGGGACAGATTAGAAATGGATCTTACAGGCAATTAATGGCCTGTGTAGATAAGCAATGGAGTGGAAATGAGGAAGTAAACGTCAAACAGCATTTAGAGACATCTTGTCTATTCATTGAATTTTAGAATGCGATTTCAATTCTCAAAAACTCAAGATGTTTGTTACAATGTTGCTCCACTCTCTTCTGATTCTTATTCTACTATGCTGGGGTGAGAATACCATCACTTTTTCCATTATGATTGAGCTTTGTTGAGCTTCTTGTTCCACTATCTTGGAACGAGATCCAATATAATTGCATGTGTGTTCTAGTTATTGTTTCACTATATTAGGGGTGAGGGTTCCATGTCTTGTTCCATTGTGATGAGTGTGCGTTCCTTTTTTGTTCCACTGTGTTGAGGTGATGGTTCCGCCTCTTGTTCTATTGTGGTGAGTATGTGTTCCATTCTTGCGGTCCCCTTGTTCATCTTCCATTTTAGGGGGTGATAGACAGCAAAGTTGTGGATAGCAGCATCCCTGGTGACGAGGATCTCCCTGCACAGGGTATCTCTGTGCTCCATATATCCAGCCAGAGCCAGGTGGCCCATGGGCCTTCCCAGAATTCCCTGCACCGGAGCATCAGTCAACTCCTTGACACTCATGACAAGAAGTCGCTGATGGATGATGGGCTGTGGGACACAATGGTCCACGGCTATGACAGCGGCATGGTGAGACACTGTTATGTTAGAAGGTAACAAGCTGGCCTCTAACAGTTAAACTTCATGACTTGGTGCATAGTAATGAATTAGGGTGAGTAGTTTTTCCAGGCCCAACACAGTGTGAGTCTCCATCCTGGCTCTATATAAGTAGAGCTTGCATGTTCTCCCTGTAACATTGGGGAGTTTGCTCCAGGTTCTCAGGTTTGCCCCACCCCAGTCCAATAATATGCTAAGCTGAACTGAAGTTGCTAAATTGCCCATAGGTCTGAATGTGCATGTGAATAGTGTGAGTGCCCTGTGATGGGGTGGCACCCAATCCTGGGTTGTTCCCTGCCTTGTGCCCGTAGCTTCTGGGATCGGGTCCAGACTCCCGTGACCTTGCATAGAACAAGTGGGTATAGAAAATGAATGTACAGGTGGATCATTTTACCATAGCATTATGTTGATCATCTTTTCAATGGTGTTTCAGTTTATGGAAGACGAGGTGTTCGTGGAAACTATCAAAGGCTTCAGTACAGTGAGGAAGGAGCACACCATGTTTACAGATACAAACTTGTAGCAGAACTCCATGCGAATGTGAAATTAGCCTCAAGTGGTCACTCCACCTCCCCAAAAGAACATCACATACTGGTGCTGTCAAGTCCAGCTTTAGAGGTTGGCACTGTGTACCCTTGGAAACGACTTTCCCGGCCTCTGATTCGCCAAGCACCTGGAGGTGTACAAAGAAACTCTCAAGAACGTATCATGGAACTGGGGGTGATTTACCAGATAACTGAGACAGCAAGAGACCTTTATTCATATGCAAAGTAGTGCCTTTTAGAGGGAACAATTGGACAATTGCTTGAGGTCCTTCATGATGGTTTGTTTATTGCAGAAAAGCCAATTTTTTTTCAATATATCTGAATTTCATTTTTGTATCAAGTGGCAGTATTAACAGAATTTTAGGAAAGTTTAATCATCACAGGCTTTTGTTATTTCTTGTTTTATTTTAATGACTTTTATTGATGACAGATTTGTACTGATCCAGATCACAGGGAGAACTGCTGATTTGGTATATAATTTGTGAAGAAGAGATAATAAGGAGACATTTTTTTCTTAATTTTCTTCCTCGTTCTTTTATGAAGAATTGCGGTTGGAGAGTGAGCAAAACATGTGAATTGACTTTCCTCTTTTCCTGTTACGAGGGCTTGAAATATATCTACATAACAGTCAGACAACTGGACTGCAGCATCTAGCTTTGAGGAAATACTGTAACGAGGACATATTCTGCAAAAGCATGCTGTTGGTTATAACGTAGGGATAGCTGTCTAAGAGACGGCGCTTGATTAACAGTACATGGATAGGAAGTATATTCTCCCTAATGTAGTTCTGGAATAGTTCATATTCATATACAATTTAAACGTGTGGCTTGGCCAAATGTATACATATCATTCATGTGTGTATGAATTTTTATTTTCATGGACATTTTGCAATGTAACTTAAATGCAAATACAAATTCAAAAAAGAATAAGAGCAAACGCGAAAGGAAACATATCACTCTTTATGAGTGAACAATTGTGTGAAGTTATAATCTTTTGTGTCTGAAATTCCAATAACAGCATTTTGTACTCCAAAATATCAGCAGGGTCATTTTCTAATCATATCGGCCTGGTTTCAGTGGGTCTCTTTCTAAACATTCCTGAAAGATATTTAGCAGAGTCTATCAGGTGTATCTCTATATAAATCTAAAGAATTGATGAATAACATGTATGTCATGTAGAAAACAGTGGTAATGGATTCAAAAAATTGCCCGTATATTAATATTTCCCATGCTTGTCAGTTTTACAGCCACACCTGAAAATGGCATGTCAGTTCACTGCAGTGTCCTAATTACGTTGTACGGAAAGATGCATAAAATACCTTTGCACGTTTATGCACAATGAATGTCCATTACCATTCCGTCTATAGTAGAATTCCGTCGATAGTAGAATTTGCTGTATTTAGTTATTATTTACAGGTATTGTTTTGTCTGTCCAATTGCCTACAGTCGTGTTAACATTTAATGCCATCAAAGCTATGATGTAAGTAGGGCTCTGAGATTTTAAATATGTTTCAACACTAAAATATGTCATAACTGTAAAATCTGGCAAGCGTCGTCTTTTTTATTGAACGTTGACGGCAGGGTTGGCCGCTGCTGAAACACGTTTATCAGGCTGTTAAGAATTACGGAGGTGCTCTCTGCCAAAGGTCTCACATCACTTTTGTGATTTATGATCACGGGGGTTTTCCTTGCATTTCTCATACATTACGAGCATGTAAAACATAGTGTATTTATACACCCTGTTGCGTGTTGTGGCCTCATGCGACCTGCATTGCAGCTAAAGATTGCGCTCGCTGCACGCATTCTGTCCATCTGCAGCCAAAACGATCTCAGATAATCATGACATCTGGCTCTCCTGGGGCAGAAGAAGCGTGACTGGAAACAATTTACATTGGTGGTGGATCTCCTGCCTGTTCTCTCGTGCATTTTGGCTTTTTTTTTTCTGGGACAGTCTGTTTAGTCTGCAGCTGCTGAAGAAAGTGCCGCAATTCTGGTTTTCAGGTGCAAACTCTCAGTTGTCCTGCGTTATGGGAGTGCTAATATTAACATACCACCATATTCGCATTTCTCTAGCATCCCTCTGTTCAATGGCCAAATACAGAAGAAAGTGAGGAAAATACACACATTGCCGCTCAATCCTAAAAACACGCTTGCTAATCGCTCAGATTTAAAGGTACAAATTGCCTGGCAGTTTTGTTGAGCGCAATGGACACAAATACCAAAGAACGCACCCATAAAAATAAAGTGGAGATAAAATCTCAATCGTGACATGCATTCTGCACACAGGCCAAACAATTTTTCAAAACCAGATTCCTTGAATGAGCATTTAGTGCTTCTGTAGCTGGTGTTTATGTCTCATTATATTTTCTAAATTTATTTTTGAATGGAGCAAAACTATTTATACTTGATAAAAGAGGTTAGTGATTACAGATTACGTTGAATTTCTGGTCAGCTTTCATCCAGCTGTCTGATAAATCTATTAAATATTGATTCAAATCTTCTTGTCTCCTGGTCATTCTAAATGTTTTAAATTAGGATTGTAAGAAAGGGAAAATACCATACTGCAAATGTATGAATTGTTGTTTTTGATTTCCCTTACGTTTTATTATAGTGGTTCCCAATCCAGTCGTCAGGGACCTACAGTCAGTCCATGTTTTTGCTCCCCCCTAGCTTCTTGTAGAGAGCAATAACATGGACTGACTGTGGCTCCCCGAGGACCAGATTGAGAAACACTATTCTATTGTATTAATCTTTACACTGTGTAACACAGAGAGTGTATCAATGGTGGTTTCAGTAGCTACTAAAGTTACAGTTGGTAGTGACATCATTGCCCCTAAGGTACATTTTCCTCAGAAGTCAGTACAAATTACGAAATTCTTTGGAATACAGTCAGAAGGTCTGCTTGACTCCAACGTCTTCTGCAGTTAAAGCAGGAAAATAATACTAATGACAAAACTCATTATGTCTTTTTTTGAGCTAGTGGATAAAATGAAGCAGGCACGTGATTCTGCATTGATCATTTTTAAGAACATCTCTTCTTGATATGCCTGCCTCAAGGAGCATGACTCATAGGGCAGGAATCCAAGTCATAAGGCAGAACATACCCACCATCCAGAGGGGTGTTCCACAAAGCAGGGTTTCTCAGTTACCTGGGTTAACTTAAAGTTTACCTCGGACTTGACCTTTTTTGTTTTTGAAAGAAGATTGGCATCGGGGCTAAAATACTCGAGGCTATAGCCTGAGTGATCGGATCGAATGGCACCCATGGCCCTCTACCTACCAGCCTATGATGAAAAGGTTGTACATTTGAGCCTGGCTTCAGCAGTATGCTCACATCTGTGGGCCCTTGACCAAGACCCTTAACTCCCAGCTCCATGGACGTTGCTGCAGGAGGCCGCCCTTCACTGCCAAGCTTGCTCTCACCTACATACACTGGTTGCTAACTTTCACACATCTGGCGTGACACTAACATTTTCAGACTGTCAAGCTCACGCAACAAATCTTATGTCAAATCTATATTATTCCATTACAAACCTAAAATTACCTACATCAAAATCTCTGAGGTAGTTTGCGAACCCCTACAGACTGTTTCCAAGGTATTAAAATTGTTGCATATATGTAAATTCGAGTGCATGTGTGTGCAGACTTGTCTCGAATTGAAAATCTCACATCAGCCAGCTGACCTACGCTGGCAATACCGTATCAGCGTGTCATGAGGAACAAGTGGTAGGTGAAAAGATCATTTCAAAGCAACAAAGTGTCATTATTGTTCAACTTTTATTGGACAACCATTACTTACAGATTAAGTTAACCCAGCTAACTGAAAAATCCTGCTTAATTACAACATTTACTCGTGGACAGAAACATACATTCTGACAGCTACACGTAAATTTTTTAATTTTACTTATCAGGTATTAGAAACTGACACTGGATCAGTATAATCATCATCACAGTTGTGTGTTTCACTAGTAGGAAAAAAGGTACGCTGATAACGAATCACTTTTTTGGAGCAGGAAGTGACCAGTGCAGCTGCTTTGACTTCTGCCGGTTTGCAGTTTCTTTAAGTTTTTGGACCAATGAAATTGGTCTTACGCCAATCACAACTTCGGAGTGCAAGAAATCTGGAATTTGATTGGTCAAATTAAAAACTCAGACTCTAGCGAAGTTACTGAATGGCGCCGCTGTATTCATTTAGCGGTCGCCATTGTAAGGCTCTGTAGGTGATAGTGTAAAACGCGTCCTGTCGGCATATAATCGGTTGTAGGAAGGGCTTTAGCGCGTTCGTCCGCGCTGAAATTCTGCTGTGATCACGTACAGGTTTAAACTAGTGATAAGTTTATTACAAGTGGTCCTCACGGACGACTAGAGCAACAGTATTGCTTGCTAGCTAACGGTCAGCCTGAATTTAAATACGGAACGTCGCCCGGAGAACCGTGATGATTGACAGGGCTAGTTGGCGAGCGGAGAGGTTAATTTCGTAAACTTTTTTTTTTAATCTGTGCGCGAGCACGGTCAGGTGACCTGGACATAGCCAACGAGGGAAAGGCAGCCTCCGTCAAACTTCCTGGAAGTGCGTTTTAACTCAATTTAGCTGCTTGCTTGCCTGGTTGGCCGTCAGCTCGTCCGTCGGGCCATACGCTCGGTTTGACTGACAGCGGCGTTCGGTCACACTTCTCCGTGGGAAACCTGGATCCGGCCGGCGTCAGGACCGAAGAAGATACAAAAATAATAGACCCCGGACCTCGTTGAAGGTTTTCCCTGTAAGGTAATGATTTGCCCAGTGTGGCTTCAGTCGAGTCCTACGGCAGAAAAGACCACTTCAGCTGCGGACAAGGGCTGCCCAGCCCAGGCCCCCCACGTCTTTCGGTGTAATCCGAGGGGGCTGGTTTATAATGGGATGAAGTAAAATCTGCAGGGAGTGTTGGAGTCGTTCCGCGCCGAGGTGTTGATATCGGTACCCACTGTAAGTAACAAGTTCCTTCTGGGGAGCTACGGTACCGATGCTAATGCGTTAGCTAAGCTAGCCGAGTGAGTGTGATGACGGGGGGTAGAGAGACTGCAGGTTGGCGGCACCGAGTGGCCGGTCGCGCTAAACTGTGAACTCTGTGCGGAAAGCTGTGTCCATTGTAATAACTGAAGGTAACAAAGTTGTATTCATAATATAGGTCACATCAAACGAGTTGGTGGACAGACTTGGCTGCGTGACTTAACTTAACTTGTTAACTTTTTCTTTTTTGACGCTGGAGCTCTATGTCCAAGGCGTTTAACATTTTTCACCCATTTGCTCACAAACATGTATGTTGGATCACTTCAGAAGGACTTTGGTTAAGGTTACTGCGACTGCGGCAAGATCCCTTCCGACTGCTAGAAAAAGGATTTATAATAGGGGGCAGGAAATTGTTGCAGTAATCTTGTATTACATTTTGTAACACTAGTCGCCCCAGCAAAAAGCTGTAAAAAGCTGTGGTTAAAAGTAAATGTATCAATTTTAGGGTGCGTTATTACTTAAGATGAAAATAGTTAAACAAAACATAAAGATGAGATTTGTCTTGGAATGATAGTCTTAGTTCTATGCAAAGTTTTCATAAGAGTGCTTAAGTTGTGTGTGTCTGCTTTATTTGTAAACTCATAATCCCCCCCCCTTCACACGCACACATGCAGGCACAGTGATATACATGTAGAATTTGGTTTGTTAAATGGATGCATGGTGCTTTCCTTTCCCATTTTTGCTGGCTCCAGGTCTCCAGTACGGACGGCTCTTTGTGTGACTCTGGGAGGATAGTCCAGACCGGGAGGGATGTCGCAGGGAGACGGGAAGCCAACTCCGGGCCTGGACGGCAAGCCTGACTCCACAGCGTCCGCTCCGGGAGTCTCTGTGTCTCCTCCCGTCTCTGCCGTGGCTTCTGGCCCGCCTGCTGCTGCGACTGAGGATGAGGAAGAGGAAAGTGAAGACGAGTCTGAGATCCTGGAGGAGAGCCCATGCGGCCGCTGGCAGAAACGCAGAGAGGAGGTGCGCCCCCCCCAAGCTATTTCATTATCCTTCCTGGTTAATTTGACCTAGGTTATTTAGGAAGGGTCAGTAGAGCCGTGCTAAACATTTTACTTAGTGCTGCAGCTGACTAGTATGAGGAACCAGTTAGTTGTTAGGGGTCATGTGTAGCTAAGTGAGCTAAGAAGCGGTGCTTGTCATTGGAAGGTTGCTGGTTAGAATTCTCCTAAATTGGCAATTGTGGAACATTGTTCATAGCCTCAGTTCTGTATTGGTTCCACAAAATTATGCTCAACAAGTAAGTGTCATTTCCGCAGCTGGTAAAATGTGGTCTACGCAGCTTTTGGTTCACTGAAGCGTGTCCACCCCCAGGTGCACCAGCGCAACGTGCCTGGGATCGACAATGCCTACCTGGCCATGGACACGGAGGAGGGTGTGGAGGTGGTGTGGAATGAGGTCATGTTCTCTGAGAGGAAGAACTTCAAACTGCAGGAGGTACGGCACCCGGCACGCACATGGGCCTGTCACCTCTCACTGTGGCGTTTAGAGGCACTCTAGCATTCTCACAAAGCTCTTTGCTTTCTAAACTTGTACCGAGGGCATTCGGTTTGTTTACTTATTGTCAAGAGAAGGCCTCTGCACTCTGACTGGCATTCTCTAAAAATAAAATGGTCGTCTGCTTCATCTAAATTTGCTTTGAATGCTCGAACAAGGGACAGTCTTAGTTAGACTGCACTTAACGCCATACCATTCTCAAACAAATCCTCAGGGGCCACCAGACAGTCTATACTTTTGGTCTGTTCCAATTCCCTGAGTGTTGGGGGAGAAGGCTCCCCAAGGCCTGGTTTGAGGGAAAACTGCCTTAGAGGACATCGGGAGCCTTGTGTTGGTTTATCAAGGCAGACAGATGACTTGTGTCGGGTTTTGTAGAATAAACAGTCTTTGGTCTCTACAGGTAGAATGGTGTAATTCAGGGAGGGGCAGGGGGGTGGAACAGTGCTACAGTCTTAGGGATTTGTTTACACAGCAGGAAGAAGGAAGTCCAGTTTGAAGATGATAAAGGATTAAAAACAACAGTTCACTCAGGAGTCTGCATTGGCGTGGCTGTCGTCTTGTGTAGAAGGTTCTGGGTTCTGTTAAGGAGTCCATATCTCTGAGCCTTAAGCAGCCGAACCTGGGTGTCTCCACGTAGAGCATTTTTCCCTCAGGGAAAGACTCCCCACAAAGTGCTGAGCATGTGATGTGTCTAAGCCCAGCCTCAACCCTACATGGTACCCCAGCTAACATTTACAAGCAGGTTGATGCTTTCCTGATGGGACGCCTTTATCTTCTGTGAATGTTGTGAACAGAGCTTTAAACTAACATGCTGCTTTAGGGAGCTCTTTAAACCGGGGTCAGTTGCTGAAGCACGTTATAAATGGCATTGCTGTTGTATTTTTAATGTGATGACTTGGGTCCGAAGCATACTTTTTTCTTTTTTTTCTTACGGCGATGAATGTGTGTAAATTTCCAAAATTTTAGCCGTTCTGGTTTGCTGGAGTTGCGTGTATGTGGGAGGGAGGGGGGGGTTGAAAATGCACCTTGCTTCGAGGTGTTTTTGCAGTATAGCCCTCTGACCGGTTTCAGTAGGTTACCCTCTGGGTTCCAGCGTTGGACAATATAATTTCTGAGAGTCATAGTTAGTGTTTACCTCCTGTAACTCAAACTTCAAAGGTGTTTTTCCCAGTAATTCCTGAGCTCTAGTTCAAACCTGACGATTTTAGCTTGTCTCAAAATGCCATTTCTAGCAAAAATGGAGGTACTCAAGAAGTTTTTCTGCCGTGTGTGTAGTTGGCATGTCGCAGCACCATCTGCTCAGCACAAGTCGGTCTTTGCCCCAAAAGGCAGTTAGCGACCTGCAAGGCTGTTTATGAGCACGTGCTTCGACGTTGCCAGCAGTGAACCTTACCCTGAGTTGTCTGGGGCACAGGCATGCTTCCTGTGACCTGCATGAAGAGCTTACTTTCAGAATTTGCTGGTGAAGTCGCTTTTGGCCTCACTTATTGGGGAAGCACCTTCTGCCAGATTAGTTTAGGAAACAAAATGGCTCATTCTTTTCATGGAGACTAAGACTTCTGTAATTAGTGCGAAGAGGGGGGAAACCGATTATGCATAAGCAGGAAGTGAAGGCTATTAGCCCAAGCCTGGAGGACGACGCAGGTTTTACAAAATGCTGAGGCGTTTTAAAAAGCCCGGCGGATGCATGCTGTGTACAGTGTCTGTAGTGATGCTGACTCCCTTCAAGTTTGCTTTTGCTTCATGCAATTTTAGCATAAATTATTAAATACCCAGTAACACAAGAACCATTCAGTCAGCCAACAGACTGTCATACAGCTAATGGAGACTTTCTCCAAATACGGTCATGTATAGCAAGTGCTATCAAGGTTTAGCATCAGTCAAGGTGTTAATCTGTGAAATCTGAAACTTGTAATGCCTTTTTCTTATGCTGGTACTTTTTAAAAAGGGAATATGTTTCACTATTTACTTCTTGTGCACAATGCAGTAAGAATGTTTGGGGGGAAAGATTAACTAAATGCACATGGTAAGCTTCACTCTCTCTGAACAGGAGAAGGTTAAAGCTGTGTTTGACAACCTTATCCAGCTGGAGCATCTTAATATAGTGAAGTTTCATAAATACTGGGCAGACACAAAGGAGAACAGGGCTCGGGTAAGTAGTCAATGAAATTAATTTAAAAGGCAAGAGATTGTTTTGAGCAGTTGGTCTTTTTAAGAAAACATTTTATGTCTACACATTTCCATGCTTAGGTGATTTTCATCACAGAATACATGTCTTCTGGAAGCTTGAAGCAGTTTCTCAAGAAGACTAAGAAAAACCACAAAACCATGAATGAAAAGGTATTCTGACTGTGGCTTAAGTGTCTTCCTGTAGTCTTGAATGATGGGGTGGTGTGTAATTCAGGGTTGGGGCTCTATGACCATATCTGAAAGGTCATGGCTTCATGCTCCTTGGCCGTCGTCAGTGTGTCACCATTGGGCTCTTGAGCCAGACCCTTAATCCCAATTACTTTGGCAATTGGCTGATGCTGATTGTCAGCTCTGTCGCTTTGGACAGAAGACCCTGACATATAAATATGCATATTATGAATTAGGACATGGATCTCCATCCTTCTGCTTTACAGCGTTTCTTTTGAGGCTTCATATTTTTGTCTAGTACTGGCATCCTGCACAGCGTTGACACTGCGTTTCTGCCCTGTGCTCTTTTCAGGCCTGGAAGCGATGGTGCACTCAGATCCTGTCTGCTCTCAGGTCAGTCCTCCGCACTGCAGACACACTGGCGTCAGTGTCGCCTGTCTGAGGACCTTTTAATGTCAACAGAGTGAAGCGAGGGGAACATGACTTGCATGGTGGTTACTCCTCCCCCTCCTGCCCTGACATTCTGTTTATTAAAGAGTATAAAGATCCAGTTGACCGCAGCTGGAGGTTAATTTTAGATTTACTCTCTACAATGTGTGCTATTGTCATATTCAGATATGGACCTTGTTTTGCCCTGCTTGATGTGGAATGGTTTGGTGTAAACAAACAGTTTCTGGTCATCATTAAAGCTGCCCTGACGTGCCAAGAATATTAATGTTTATCAAGATGATGATGATGATGACCCAGACCTCTATCTTTTGGTCTTAGTTACCTCCACTCATGTGACCCGCCGATCATACACGGTAACCTTACCTGTGACACCATCTTCATCCAGCACAACGGGCTGATCAAGATCGGATCAGGTGAGTTTTCCTGCAAGCCCAGATGTGGGATGAGAGTGGCAGATCGGAGTGCTTGCTGCGCGCCAACGGCGGCTCCTCTCTGCCGCTGGCTTTTCATCCTCTGCACCCCCCTTGCAGTGGCACCAGACACAATCAACAATCATGTGAAAACCTGCCATGAGGAGCAGAAGAACTTGCACTTTTTTGCACCTGAATATGGAGGTACGCTTAAATTTTTTTTTTTTTTTAATTAAGAGAAACGATGTCAATACATTGAAGTTTGTCCTTCAGCTCAGATTATTTCCCCCTCTCTAGCTGTAGCTGATGTGACTACAGCAGTTGATATTTATTCCTTTGGAATGTGCGCGTTAGAGGTAAGAAGTGATGCCATTTAACGCTAATCTACGTTGGGCAATATCTGGTCAGTTGTTGGAGTTTAATAGAAATAATTTAGTCTGTGATCGCAATGGAAAATTTCTCTGTTAAGCTAACATTAAGTATCAATGGATCTGTTGTTCTGTATAAAGGGACTGGTGTTAACAGTGGGGAAAAACCCTGGTGGAGCTATCAAGCAGATGTGTGCTAGCAGGACAGATGGGGTCCTGAATCTGACGTTGGGTCTTGTTGTGCAGATGGCTGTGCTTGAGATCCAGAGCAATGGAGACTCATCTTATGTATCACAAGAAGCTATTAATAGTGCTATTCAGTCCCTGGAGGACCCTTTGCAACGGGTGAGCTTTGCTTTCTCTGCTAAAATCAAGGTGGTAAAGGGACAGATAATCAGTGCTGGGCATTTCAGATCCGGGAGCTATAAATCCAGATCAAGTTTTTGTTTCTACCAACCAGATGAACACTCTGTGGCTCTGTGTGCTCGACTGGTTCGTAATCTACCTTGTCCGGTAATTTTGTGTGATTTTATTTCTGGCAGGGTGTTCAAAGAAGTGTTCGTTTACTTCTATTTTAAATGCCAGGTTCATTACTTTTTGAGGTACTTGTGAGTTTGACTGGTCAAGGTACGACTGTTTCGGTAGTGCTCTTGGGGGTGTGTGTGTGATGCCTTTGTGTTCGTGTTGCAGGAGTTTATCCAGAAGTGTTTAGAAGCAGACCCCCTGAAAAGGCCCACAGCCAAGGACCTGCTGTTCCACCAGGCCCTCTTTGAGGTGCCCCAGCTGAAGCTGCTGGCCGCCCACTGCATCGTCAGTCACCAACGTTAGTCAACTGGTAGCCCAGATACCTACAGTCATGCTGACTCAACCTAGATTCCCACCTGGCCACGTCTTCCATTAAATGTCTTCTGCCCTTCACCATTTCTTGTAGATATGATCCCTGAAAATGCTTTGGAGGAGATTACCAAGAACATGGACCCCAACCAGGTCATAGCTGAGTGCAAGGAGGGGGTGCAGCTGAAGTAAGCGTCGCGCTCATTTCTGCAAATCGGGTTTCTAAACGTTTTTGGAGTACTTTGGATTGCTGTCATTTTTGTAATGGACGTTGTTTTAGAGAATCTTTAATTAGAGGCGCGTGTTTTGTCCCACGCCGGATATCCAAATATTATCTACGGAGCTTAAACTTGCATACCCTGTTCCATATCAGTGCCCCATTGTTCTTGAATGTGCTTGTTTATGCATTGATCTGCTGTCCTCAGGCTTTCACAGTTTCCTGCTCTAGAGCTGGATAAGTTCTTAGAAGATGTGAGGTGAGTACTCAGTTTATTCAGTGTGCAGTAAGCTTTGGGGTATAGCCACTAGATGGCGGCAGAGAATCGACTCCTGAAGCACCACATTCTCATCTATTTCCTACAGAAATGGGATCTACCCCCTGACGGCATTTGGGATGCCCTGCTCTCAGCAGCCTCAGCAGGAAGCCGTAAAGTCTCCCATCATACCCCCCTCGGTGAAGACCCCCACTCCAGAGCCTGCAGAGCTAGAGACCAGGAAGGTGGGAGCTAAGGGGATCGAGTCTAATCTGAACATGCAAATGGGGATAATTAACAGTCTGCCCTGTAGTCAGCATTTGGTCCTTGTCAGTGTTTCTAGAGGTCTCTGATCAGAAATGGAAATGCATAAATGGCAATTAACTAACATAGGTTTAGCAACATTTTGCAAGGTGTCTAAACTTAAATTGGAATGTGTAACTGTACAAACACTTTCATAGGTACTTCAAATGCAGTGCAATATTGAAACAGTAGAGGAGGGAGCCAAGCATCATGTAAGTTTCCACATGTAGTTCTATGCCAGCTGATTCAGATCATGATCTGCTGTCAGATGGCTTCTGTTACCCTAGATCTGAAGTTTCTTTTATTGTTCATTATTGACTCCTTCCTGCATGGAAAGTCTCTCTCATTTGGGAAATTCTGGTTTTGACTTTGCTCTGCTTGCCTTTTGTAGCTTACATTATTACTGAAACTGGAGGACAAGTTGAATAGACACCTCAGCTGTGATTTATTACCAAGTAGGTACATTTTTATATTTTCATATCGTGAAAACCACTAAAGAAAAGGCCCCAAATCTTTTTTTATTTGAGGAACATAGGGGAATAGTTCCTTAAACATAACAAACCTGTCACTTTGAAAGCACAAAAAACACTGAAGAGAATAGCTGAAAATTAAAAATGGACAAGTCTGAAATCCACATGCCATGTTTCAGAAGGACTTTAAGTTAGATATGTGCCAAAACATAAAATAGTTTGTCATGGCAATAGTTTTTTTGGCATGAAGAAAATGTGCACATGCATGCTGCCCGAAGGGTTGGCACCAGCCCATCCTGGCTGTGTCTTGTTAAATCGTTAGGTAGGTTTATAACTTAACACCATAATCCTCGTGTACATGGGATGTTCAGGAAAAGCTGTTGCATACCTCTGGAACAATTTCTAAACAAAAAAAAATAAACAAGAACAAAAATAATTTTAACATTATAAAAATTTCCCTATCGAAATAACATACAAATAATATTATATAATGCTCCATAATGGCCTGTAGGCAAAATATGCCTCCTATAAAAAATACATATTAGCCTACATGACTGATTCATAAATTTTACAGATCAATATGGAATTGTTCAAATTATTGAAATGATCAGTTGGGGGGGGGGGGGGGGGGGAAATTAATTTTGAAAACCACCAATGCAGGCGTATTGCCAGGCAAATGTTTT
>JABFEA020000042.1:19713499-19753166 GCA_019775915.2 Cyphomyrus plagiostoma
CCCCCCCCCCCCCCCCCCCCCCCCCCCCCCCCCCCCCCCCCCCCCCCCCCCCCCCCCCCCCCCACAGGACGGTTGCACACCTCCAATGCCTGCGTATTGGCCTGCACATGTTTGTACTCTAAGCTCTGAGCTTGCTCGGGTAACGGTGTGATATCTCCCATTTTAGATGAGAACGTTCATGGGCTGGCAGTGGAACTGGTTCAGCTGGGATTCATCAGTGAGGTACGGACTCCCGGGTGACATCAGCACCATGGAGTTTAAAGTCAGGATGCCAGTGTTTGTTGCTCTCATAATGTCGCTCTTCCTTTTGATGTATGTTCATCACCTTGTTTGACAGGCATGATCATAAATAGCTTGGGTAGATTGTCATGTGACAGTTAATTTGGCTTTGACAATCCCAAATTGAGTATTTGAGTAGCGTTTAAAATGATTTGGTTTTCGAATTTCTAAACACAATCCTTAAGGCTGCTTCAGAACTGTATGTTTTTCCAATGCCCTACATCAGTGATTCTCAAGTCAGTCCTCATGGATCTCCAGACGGTCCACGTTTTTGTTCTCTCCCAATTCCCTGGGTGCTGGGAGGGAACAAAAACATGGTCTGTTTGGGGGTCCCTGAGGACTGGTTTGAGAAACACTGTCCTACATTACCTTGTGTCCTTTAAGTTAAACACAACCTGGAAACTTTGGAAATAACTATCCATCCTAGATGCTGTTACCTTGATTGTGATTGGACAGTATTACAGTTTCATGTTTAGCAGGGGAAGCTAATGCACAAACTGACCCGGTAACTGGTTGGCTGACGCTGTACTTCGAGATGATTGCCCTGCCTACAGGCAGTACTCCTGATATCATAGTAACTGTCATTTGTTCCACCAACTCTAGGGTGATCAGATGAAACTGGCCTCTGTTATGGAGGAAGCTTTCAACAAGTTCTACAACCGCAACGGTTGCCTGAACCCGGTCACTGTGTCATCGTAGTGGAGCCGCGCAGGATTGACCTGCCTGGCAACCGGACCCTCTGTATTCTGCCCCCATGGCAGCAGTATTGGACCCCATGTAGAGGATGATGGGACATTGTAGCATTGGTGGAGGGTGGGGGGGCTGGCCAGTCCCAGCAGCTCCTGCACTGTCAAGCATTCAGGATCACTTTCTACCACCCCCCCCCCGCCCCCCAGTGTAGATCACAGCTTTTGTTATAAGAAAGCCCAGTACTATAAGTCAGTATTATCAGCCGTTTGCAAACATTTTTGCCCTCCTGTGTGATGGTTCGCTGGCTGTAATTTGTGGAGTTGTCTGAGTCTCCAGGCGAGGACCTCACAGCCCTCAGACTGTAGTGTGTGAGCAGACCAGCTCCCAAGCTTACGTTCTTTCAGTTTACAGTGAGGTTTTCATCTTTGAGCATTGTGGAGTTTTTTCTTTTTTTCTTTGAGTGAATAAATGAACAAAGGTTTACCAGGGTTCAGCTGTGCGCCTTATGCTGAGCCAAGATTGTGAAAGCAAGATGAGTACAGGCAGACTACAGGAGATCTTGGTGTTTCCCGGTCTGTCTGTTGCACGTGGAATCCCCTGACGACGGAAGGGATAGCTCGGCAGGTGGGATAATTCTTGTGAATGTATGCTTCCAGTTGCTGAGTAGCTTTGCAAAGCTTTGTATATGGCAGTTTCTGGGGGGTGGACCAAGTACACTTGGCTCTTCTCTCACCTTGACATTTTTGAACAGTATACAGAAGAATGTGTGTCGGTTCTGTGATCTGTTTTATCAATTTGGCCATTGGTCTGCTTTTTGTCTGTTCTTTGAGACTGCATTTTAAACGGATTTATAGAACACTTGCAGTTTGGTATTGCAGAAACACTTTGGTGCATTAAAAATAAACCTTACGATTTTGCCAAAACCTTATGTAGTTTTAATTTCTATAGTTCTTTTTTTTTTTGAGATGTTCCCCCCCTTTTCAGTAAATCGCCACAGACCACAAGAACCAAAAGTGCTGAAACAGCTGGTAAGATGGGTAAATGTAGGCCTGTAATACAACCAGCATTTGTCAGTTCTGCTCCTGAAACTTCATCCAGATACCTACATGTCCTCTGTGCTCTTAAAGGGGAAGTTTCCCTTTTAATGGTTCTGTGCAGATTCATCAAAAACTGCCCTGAATGCCTCTGTTTGAAGGGAAGCCCTGTGCCAAGATGGAGCTTTAAGGTACCTCAACACTGCACCTCCCCATGTTGTTTACATTATGAACTGAACAGTATATCAAAACCATTAGCACACATACTTTACCATTTTGACTTGGATTGGATTATGTATGAGAATCTGTTTTCGTTTTTCACACCAAACAAACCGTTGATACAGTTTTGTATTCACTCTGGTTTCCTTTAGGTGAATTCTGCAGGAATAAGCCTGTGGTTTAGTAAAAACACACAGATGACCTGATTAGCTGATAAGGTGCCTGTGCTGTTTTTGGAAGTCTGCCACACAGCGAGTATGCGGTCGCTTAGGGGCCGTATCCTGTGTTCTTAAACCAGACATCCTGTGGCTGCTTCTGCCTGCCACCTACAGCCTGGAGGAAGTACTACATCTGAAACTGCTCTCGAACCCTCTCCATACAGGTGTAACCACAGGCTAGTGGATTATATTATCAATCTTCTAAAGCACAACAGTGTACAGAACTTGCCTTTTTTCTTTTTTTAAATGCTCACCAGTTTTTGAAGTACTCACAAAGCACTGACTAAACACTCAGCAACGAATCATTCGGCAGTTCCAGTAAGTCCACCCAAATTGGGGAGATGATAGCTCATCTGTCAGCATGGTCTTTTCAGTTCGTGCCATCATGCTACTAGAATTAGGAGTGGTCTCTTCTGAGGGCTGCTTTTTAATTTGCTGTTTTAAGAGCTGGCAGCAGGTCTATTTCAAAGTGCTTGATGAAATAAGATCAAGGCAGGTTTCTGTTTTTTATTGTGTAACACTAATTTAATGTCACTTTAAAAAAAACACTTGGGGATTGGCAGACATGTATGACGGCAGACATGTATGACGGCCCTGTCAAAATTGCTACTGCTGTAAAGTGCTCTTCCACAAGACGGCTGCTAAAACCCTGAGCAATTTGCTAAACTATATTTTCCTGCATTCCTGAAGCCCGACATTCTTTTTCTTTCCGGGTCCATTTTGATAGCTGTGCATCTTCCTTTACCCCATACTGTTAATTTGCTACGTCTGGGAAGCTGAATGTTTATGGGTTAAATGAGGCTTCAGGGTGTGCTGGAGTGTCCAGGCCACATTCAGTCCTTGGCTGAACCCTGATTTGAGGTAGGAATCTTCTACGGCTGGCCCTCGAACAACTGTACTGCTGTAAAGTAAACCAGATATTAATCTAATGCTCTTTGTGAGACATTCAGGCAGCGCGAATGGGTACTCGCATCAAAATGTTTGCTCTAGAGTCACATGGTGGTGATTTACAGAAACTCGACGCAAATACATTATCGTGTATAGTCTTTGAAATTGATTAATTAGATCCACAGAACTGAAGATGCATTTCATGGTCAGATGCATGTGGATACCCCTATTAATTAGAGGAATTGGCTAATTAAGCCATGCATATTTCTAAGACAGATCTGTAAGGGCATAGTCATTGGAAGCGGTAGGCTCAGAAAGGGGCCTGATCACCCTACATCACTGTCTAACACGAAAGGTAGCACATCCCGCCATCAATATCCTATCTAATGGAAAGGCTTACTAAAAGAATAGTGGCTATTATAGCAACAAAGGCCAAACATTAATATCCTTGGTTTTGAAATGAGATACTAGACAAGATGGCAGCCAAAAACTTTCGGCTGTATAGTGTAGCTAATCATATGGCCTTTAACCTCACATCTGGAGGGTTAGGCTTAAATCAGACTAGCCAATCAGAAATGATCATTAGGATCCCTGGCCTTACTTGGAGAGCTTCTCTGAGAACGCAGAGATGCCTTCAGCCCTCTTTCGCTCATCCTGGGTACCGGGTCCCTCACTGGAGTTGGGCGTATCCCAGCATTCCACTGGGGCACCTGACTCAGCTTGTCTGCCGTTTCCTTGGTGACCGGGTACTCCGAGGATGCACTTGTGGCCCATTTCGGCCTGCTTTGTCTCTGCTGCCGGGAGTTCAGGTCCAAGGACAGGAACAGCTTCAGAGGATGAAACCAGTGGAGTATTTCATGTTCATTTTCTCCAGATTTACAGTGTAATAGCAGGCAAGAAAGATTAAATTCCAGGATTTGATTCTCACAATCTAGTTTAATTCTGTACGTCTGTGTCGGCCATGCATAATGCCTTTGGTTCTGCATGGGCCTCTGATTTGTGCATTGTGTCCCTTCAAATTCAGAGGTGAGTCAGCTGGCTTGTGAGGAACCAAGCTTACTAGTGACTTAGCCTTGCGGAGCTTGTAGCTCGAGTCACAGAGTGGCTTCATCCTGCCGTTTTCATGTCTTGTGGCAGTGTCGATCTTCTTAGCTTTTGCTCGTCTGCAAGAGAAGCAATCGGAAGCCTTTCTGGTTGCTGCATTTCTAGGATATGCCTCACATCCCTGTCAAACATGACCAGTGAAGAAGCCCTTCTGGTTTCTGATTTTCTAGGACGTGCCCCACGTCTTTCTCAGACATCACCAGAGACCGCGGTGCGCGTGTTGCCGAAATGGGTTTGGAATTACAACGGCAAGCAGCCCCCATAATGTAGGCCTGGCTGAGCAGGTGAATGTCTCCTGGCATACTCACGTGAGGTTGGCCTGCTCGATGGGGTCCAGGTTCTCCAGGTAGTTAAAACGCAGCGTGTCCGTTGGGTGTCTGTCAGAGTCCCTCCACGGGGGCAGCCCCTTCCTCTCAGCTGAAGCACCCTTCCCCCCACACCGGGCAGATCCGGCCAATCGAACCTGTCCCGTGTGAGCTGCAGGTGACGACTCCTTCTGACAGCCAATTGCCTTCACCTCCTGATAGCACGGGGTCTGATGAAAGACAAGGCCTCATTCTTATGAAGTCCACCTCGCATGACCACTAACACTTAATCCTTCATTACACTTTGACTATAGATCTTTAAAGAATGTAAATGTACATGTATAAACGTTACCTATCTAATATAACTTGCTTGGTTGGATTTTACAGCATAAGCTGTGAAACATCTAGAAATAACAATTCAGCTCATTTGGGGGGGGGGGGTTCACCTTTGGCTTAGTGACGTGCAGCTCCTGTACAGTTTCGATGTAGTGCCTCTTCCATACACCTTGCTCAAAAGGTGTGGGGGCAAAACTGATGCACCAGCCCAAGCGAAGGCATTTGGGCATCCACAGCTGGTCCAGCTCTGCCAGGCTCTTCCAGGGCCAGCTCACCTGCTCGAGTACAATGGTTCTTAGTTAAGTCATCTTCCACATTTCCTGCACTGGAGTTACAGGATGGACACTATAAACACAATTACCTGTGCTTATGTGTGTATTCCTTTTATGTTTGTACCAATTTATATACAGATGTGTTGACAAAATGCAGCTTAGAGTGTTGAATAGCATGTGGTCCCTGCAGTTTCAATTCCAATCTTGGCTTTGAGATCATTTGATCTCCAGTTTACATATTAAATTTTAACATAAGCTCAGTCAATCGCTTTGATATTTTCAGCATCAGAATACTTTTTATTAATAATAGTTTTACTAATATTTGCATTATATAATTTTGCTAGTGAGACTGCCTTTGCCTAGCTACAGTTGCCTATAAATTAGAATTTCTGTAAATACAGGGCATATCATAAAAGACAGGTATTTATGGGATCACCAAATTAGTGGTTATATCTGAATGTGGACATTCGGGAGTGGTGTGTGCTTTTTGGCAGTAGACTGAGAATGTACTGATGATCGGGGTCAGAGAAAGGGAAGGGAGGAGATGCTGACAAATGGATCATACAGAGCAAGAGACAAATAGGTATCTGCTTTTCTGAAATGAGTAGTGATACCAAAGCTATCATATGAAGAAGACTACTGGGTCAAGTAGAACGGGATAGCTGATATGAGGAGGGAACACAGACATTCATAAGGTGAACTAAACACACTGGGGATCAAGGCTATGAAAAATAAGGGGTACAAATGTATAAATGACATGCAGATCACCAAAGAGAAGTCTGTTGTACTGTTGCCTATAGCTGGATTTCACCAATATTTCCTGTGCGTATTTCCACATGAACAGTCGCATCTACGATTTTTCATTATGTAATGCCTTAAATTTTGCCTGTATGTTTAACTACTGTCATTGACTAGGAGGTAACATCACAATTGTCTGTCTAAATGCTGTTACAGACTTGCATGTCACAGAGAGATATGCTTATATAAAATAAGTATCAACACTGCACAAAATGTGCTTCCTGCCTTCACTGTGTCTCAATAGACTCTATTGTTTGATACGCTTATGCTCTGTACAAACAAGCGCACTGCTTTGAGCAGAAACGTCTGCCAGAGGAACATACAACCATAGATCGTAGTGGCAGTTCTTAAGAGAAGTGTTTTCCAACCCGGTTCTTGCTCCCTCCCAGCTCTATACTAAATTACACATTTAGTGGTCTGTAACCATCTCTACCATTTCAACGTGGATCACCTTTAACCTTAATGAGATATTGATGAATACTCTAGGGCAGGGGTGGCCAATCTTATCCACAAAGGGCCGGTGTGTATGCGGGTTTCACTGCAACTCCCTAATTAGATCACTAATTAGATAACTGATTGGCTGAAGAGTCCTCACACCTGGGTTTGAACAGCTGACCTACAGGTTACCCCAAAAACCTGCATACACACCGACCCTTTGCGGATAAGATTGCCCATCCCTGCTCTAGGGCAACACAATGCCCAGCTTCCTTTTATGTGATTTTTGGCCCAAAACTGAACAGGAACTGATGTCACGACCAACTGAATAAGGATTTCTTCCTAAAACTTTCTGGGACAAGGATGGCCAACCAACCTGTGCACATCTGCAGAGGCTCCGTGGGTCCAGAAAGGAAAAGATATAGAGGGACAGCACTCTGGGCAGCATGGCGGTAAAGTCCTGCGCATCTCCTGGGACCCGGCTGCAAAGATCCCTACGCAGGAACTTGAGCTGAGCTGTGGAGCATCTGGAGAAGAAATCCTGCAGCACCAGCTTCCGCTGGGAGTCTGTCCACTTGTCAAACTGAGGGACACAACCAAGAGGACTGAGAGAACCTGCTTCAGTAGATCCTTTAACTGAGTGATATTACAGTTTGTTACTGTTCATTATGCAGCTGAACACGGTCTGTGCAAGTACGTCTTACGGCACATAATTGTGTGGAGGGAGTATGGCCTTACCCATTTTCCAAGCAGTGCTCTCCTCTCTTCAAATATCTAGGAGAAGAGGAAAAAAACTGATACACAGCCTTGGAATCTCGACACTGTAAATAAAAAAAATAAATCATAATCAAAAATAAGTACTTATTATTTGGAATTCTTAAATATGCTAAACAAAACCAAAACCCACTAGAGCTTTTATTAGCAAACCTGTTTAGCAAAATACAAGTTAGCCTGTTTAAAAAACTTTTTAAGAAAAGTAGCCTACATTATCATTAGACAGCTGGTGGTTCAGCGGAGTCCAAGTGCTCATCGTGGCTTGCATCTTTCCATTTCTGAGGACCTTGCTGGGCCCGAACGACATCCTTTATCTGCAGTACGGAAGCAGTAAGATCGGAGGAAAACAAAAGCAACAAGATTGTAAGTAATCCTCTGCTATCGCATGACATCGATCACTTTCATCATAAAACAGCATCGTCGATCTTTCACGTAGTCAGCATGCGTACGTTATAAAGGTTATGTGGGATAAGCACAAAATACAGCGCCAGCAATTATGTCATTATTTCGCATACCATTTATTCCTGCACTTCGACGTTAAAAACAAAACAAAAAAAGAAGCAAATGCGAGAAGCATGAAGATACAATTCGGTGCTCGGGATATTTAATCGATGCATCAGTTTACTGCCAGTTCAGTGATTATTTTGTGTAGACCCAGCCATCTTTTACGTTTACCGGTTTCCATGGCAGTACTGAATGAGTTTCACCTCCCTGCGGCTGCTCCGCCCCCAGGCTCGTTCTCGCGCTTTGACACCAGCAGAAATGGGAGCCGCGCACCCTGTCACGCATGGCCGGTATCCCACTCTGCCTTTTCATTGTTTATCAACTGATGGTTTTCATCTTCAGGTCATTAATGATTGGTAAGACTTGCTCTTTACAGTGCTGGATCCAGTTCACATACCAGTATAAAAATCTTTATTGAATACCGTGCACCTGATTTAAAGTGGTTGTTTAATACCATGTTTTATTATTTTCTCAAAATTGATCTTTTTCACTGTAATGGCTTCCAGGCTGACAAAGTTCTCCAGCAGGTCAGATCCAAGTATCACATCCGCTGAGAGAAGAACGGGTTGGATATAACCGTTCCATTATTGCTGAAGAGGTCTGGGGCAATACAATGGAGAATATAAATGTATTATTTTTATCTGAGTGCAAAGTTATTTTAAAGATGGTGGTCAATTACAGTATTTGGTAATAAACAAATAAAACATACATATAGTGGCAAATTATGGTGTTCAGTAATAAATGTTTTTAATGATTTGTTTACTGCGATGGGCTGGCCCCCCATCCGGGGTTGTTTCCTGCCTCGTGCCCGTTGCCTCCGGGATAGGCTCTGGACCCCCCGCTACCCAGTAGGATAAGCGGTTTGGACAATGGATGGCTGGATGGATGATTTGTTTAGAATTGATGAAACAACCAAACTACCCTCAGCTTTTGAAGTATTATCTTAATTGACAACAGCTGGCTGCATCATTAAACCTTAATCTAATCACTTTTAAATAGATATGGATGAACAAATATGGAATCAGTCAAGAGACATGAGGGAATATGAGAATCCTGCCACATTGCTGTCCCATTCCAAAATAACGCTGAAGGAATCGTTCTGCGGAATCATACATTATTCACTCTTTCTCATCCCTTTGAAATAAAGTAGCCAGCAAATGAGAGGTCGATAAGATGATAACATTCTCTAGGCACCGTTACTAATAAACACCTTTAATTACTAATTCCTACAAGGAAAGCTGATATTTAAAGGGTATTTTAGGCAATCTGCCTTCCTACTCTTCTGGAAGGGGGGTCAATTAAATGCTAATTACATTGACGGATGTGATCTATCAACAAAATGTAAAAGCTCAAGTTCTTTTAATTGATGCCAACATGTCCTACTTTACCAAGAAGAAGAACTTTGCGTTTTGTATGAAAATTGGTCTTGTAATAATTCAAACGGTTTCCATGTCAAAGTGTAGTACAAGCAATATAGAAGTGATTCTCAATCCTGCTCTTGCCCCCACCCTCCTGCTGGAATGTTTTCATTCCAACCCCACCTTAATCAGGCTTTTATGGTGTCTAATAGGCCAATAATGAATGTGGCAGGTTGAAGGCAGTGTGGGTCGAATGAAAACATTTTCTTGGTGGGGAACAGGACTGAGAACCACTGCAATGGACCTTTACAAAAAGAAAAAAAACTTCCTGAACGTCTAGACTTTCCTCCACCTGCAGGGACGGCCAAACTACGTGTGTGTGCGTGTGCGTGTGTGTGCGTGCGTGTGTGTGTGTGTGTGTATTCATGTGTGTGTCGGTCCTCTGCAAGCTGTTAAGAGGACAGTGACGTTTTCATAACAGACTATTGTATGCCAACGAACCCTGAAATCAAGTTGATCTCATAGAGGAATGTCCAATCGTCCTGTTTCTCTCTGAAGCGAACATTGGGAGTCTAATTAACTGTTAGAAAATGTATATGTCAACATGATTGCAATTTAAATCTAAATGTAAATATATATATTTCTGTTGTTAACCACCCATCAACACTTATTCTTTTAAGATGACAGCGTCGTATCCCAGGATGAATAAGGGATGTTACAGAACACTTTCTTGATTGTAAAAGATTGTGTTACCGTGTTTTTAGACTTCAGAAGAATGTTTTGAACTTTTAGTCCTGACAAAACAAATGGCAAGAGTACACAAGAGCAACGTGAACAAATTAAAGCCAGCAAATCTGGTGGCCTAATCCAATGACGCTACCCACAGTGTCCTGTCCATGACAATTCGCCATTAAATAAATATGATCTGAAACCTATTCTATTGTTTACTAGAATAAATGGTTGATGAAATCACAAATACAGACATTTGCAGCAAATCCTTCCACGATTTTGAAACGGCAATGACAACCCCATAAAATGTGCTATCACCATGAAATACATGGTGGCTGATTTCCTTGACACAATGATCACTCTACAGTTCCATGCGATTATCACTGAAAGATCCACTAGCCCTCCGATACAATTAGCAAAGCCACCATTGTAATAAATCATGCAAACATAATCACAGAACCTTCCTGCGAGTTTTACAGAACAATCCATGGACTTATGACTGTTTTCAAACTGCTCGATGCCTAATTAACACAACTAACATACATTCCTATAAAACAACCATTAATACAGCTTCGAAAGCAGCAGCCTGGTTGGGTGTCTTGTTTTTTTGCTGGTCAGTTGAAAAGTATCTGAATATGTGACACTTGTAATTTATTTAAATGTTTAAGTAAAATAGGTCATTTCCTACTTCTGATAGGGCAATGTCAGGGCAGACATTTTTAAGATAAAGGAAAAGCAGAAAACATGATAACATTGTAGAGTGTAGGTGGTGACCCTTTCAAAAAAGGAGAGATGTCAGGTGCTAAGGACGCCTGACACATGATTATAACCTGAAGGTATCTTATCATTCAACCGGGAGGCATTTTGTGGGAGCTAATTTTTTGCATATTCTCGTTTTGCAGTTTGACGGGATGGAAGGTGAGTTTGCATAGTGTGTCAGTGAGTCACTATGAATATCACAAACAGTCAAAATATATGAATACAACTATGAATGTGACTACATGCCTTGTCAACACTTACTCACCTGGTTAGGATGGGTTTAAATGATCCATGACCTTCAAGTGTCTTCCTGCCCAATCCCTGTCCTGGCTAATCATTTAATGTTGATTCCTCCCATAGAAATTCCCAGCAAACTGCAACCAACGTATATTTTCTTCATAGGTCAAAAGTGATTCTATTTTTTAAACATAGCGTTTCACCAGTAATCACCCAACATTTTAACCATTTGTACAGAAAATTAATTAAGATCTATAAAATTATAACCTTGGAATGCACTGGAAATAATTTGCAACACATAACAAGCAAACATAAAAATATAATTTTATAAATGAGCTAAATAAATCGGGTTTAATTTATGATTTAGTTTTATATTTCCTTCCTGAATCTCTAAGTAACATAAAATTGGTGCACCAAGAAAAATATATTGCAAAAGGGACGTGATTTCCAAACTTAGCAACGTCTTACCCTGCGTTCTTTGTTTCCAGTGATCCAGCGCATGTTGTGCTCCATCTGCTGGTCTAAAATAAAACAAGTAAGAATTAAACCAAATATGCCATTAAACATTGTTTTTGCTGTTTTATGCTCTTTTTCATCATTTTGTTTGACTTTTTCACAAAATGACTCAGTCTATTAATAATCTTTATTGTTTTTTTCTTGTTTTTAGGTTTTTAATGAAATGTTACTTTAATTGAAAACAAATTTTAATCAATTCTTGTATTAAACATGAAAGACTGCTTGCAAAGAGAAATTTAAATGGCAAATTTTGTTCGCATGTTTGACCGTAGTTAATTAAAAACAGGGTCAACATTTTAATTTTATTTTCTAATTGACATCATTACACAACTTTCACAACTTTAAGAAAAAGAAATCAAATCAAACGACATTACAGACAAACCACATTTTAAATAACCTGCCATTATTCCTAATCTATACTAGATTATATGCTTGCATCTGCCACGTAAGAACAAGGCCTGAATCCATGCTTAAATTCCACATGTATGCAAAATCTGCACCCTTGCAAGTCACTGTTAACTTTGAGCAGTGAAACAAATTAAATGATCTCAAGGTCACAGATAAATTGCATTTTTGCAGCTAATATTAACATTCTCATTTAAGCACACCTTCAGCCAACAAAGCATTATCTAATTATCTTTTTACGTTTTTCTTTTTGTAAAAGCCATGATAAAATGCACAACTTGGGGTTCTTATCTGAGGATTTTTTTTTTCCTGGAAATGAATTGTCTTGTTTCTAAACCCTATAAACCTCAAACATGTCTTCAATCTCATAAATATGCAATTTTTTATACAACCACTGGCAAAGTCCAAATGAAATCCTCACAGGAAGGAAAAGGTGACGTCTTGCTTTAGGACTCTGTTTGTTTATTAATACAGAGACATCTGATTAAAATTTAAAATTTTCCAAAGAAATTCAATGTCTTTTTAGTATATGGGTGCAGCGCTGTACATGGATTTTTTGTAACAAAAATTACGAACATGTGCCAGGCCATCATTTTCATAAAATAATGTTTTTTTTCTTATGTTTTTGCCCCTGTGTGTTAGGTGGCATCTCACTGGTGTAGTACTGCAGTTTGTTGAACATTCAGTAATTAATGGAAATATAACTACAGTACAAACAAGGTTAGGAATGACATTTTCTTATAGATTTTACACAGCCGTGTACATAGGATGTTACTGCCATTTGTGTATCAGTGGAACATGACAGTTTTTCGTACAAATGGGGTGTGTTAGCTGCTAAATTTACTAACACAGTAGTGTACTTTCTTACCTATCTTGTATTACATTTGCAGTCTTGTTGCTATCATTGAAACTGGTCCTTGTTCTTCCTGAATTATAAGTACACTCTACTGAAGTCATTCCTGTTTTGGGACAGCTCTGCATCTGAATACTGTATATGCTGTTTAGACTTATTTTTGTTTATTTAGAGAACCTCACAGTCGGACAGCACGAGAAAGTTCCTTCACACCTTTTAGTCTAGGGAGCGGTGTTGTGCAATATCAATTGATGCATCGACAATGATATCCCTTGTAGAGGTCACTGAGTTTCCATGGCTGGGACGTTGTGTACAGTCAGCATGGTATGAGATATTAATGATACATTAATGTTGCAGATGATGGAGACATAGGGTTTACACAGTTTTGTGTCTTCGTGTTTCTGGTGCCAGTGTCGGTGAATGCCTATGCGATTCCTTATCCAGGAGAGGTGTGCAGAAAAGTGATTGTTTTGCTTTGGCAGTAATCAACACCCATCTTCTCAGTCCTGCTTCTGCTTCCGCCGTGTTTGAGATATGTCTGGTATTCCCTCGTGAGTGATCCAGGGCTTCTTTCACAAATGATTGCAATCCCAAAATCCAAGAGATGACAAGGCCTGACCTGTCCAATGTACACAAGCCGCTCATTGTTCCCAAAACCCCTGACACGCCTGGGGTGATGCAGGGAACTCAAAGTGCAGATATCATAAAAGATACAAGGACCTTTCTTTGCCTTAGATTCAAAAAGCTTCAATCAGACACTCCTGCTGAAAGTGCTCCTAAGGGTTAGGGGGCGAGATATGAGGGGAAGGATACTGTTTTCCTCATGAACTTTCTTGTGCTTTTAGACATGTAGAGTAATACTCAAGTCATGCATTCCGACAGGTGTTCTAGCTACAAATAAAACCTATTGAAAACCTCAAACATCATAGACAATCCCTATCCCAAACCCAAACACCAACCCTAACCCTACTAGCTCTAACCCTAACCTCAATACCAACCCTAACATTAACCACATCCCTAACGACAGCCCAGACACCAACCGTAGCCCTAACCCAAATGCCAAGCCAATACCTAACCAATGTCTTATCCATAATGCCAATCCATTTTAAATGCCATATCAGTACACAAATTATATTCAATAACAACTGTTCTTTGGCAGTCGACCGAATCTTTAAATCTACAGACGCTGTTACTCCTGCTAGATGTTCTCAGTTAAATTATTTGACCTTTCCTGTCCCTTTTATTTCTTACCATTTCAGTTTTTGGTTTGGCCAATAAAATAACCTGCAGCTCCTTTTCATTAGGAACTTTGAAATCACAATGTTGTTTTGAAACATTTACCAATTCCAATACTGTGCAATTTTGAAAAATGCCAGGGATTCTTCAGCCCACTTCTACAGACAATTAAAAAGAAGACATTACTGTAAGGGACATTTTCTTTACAAAGACAGAAATCACATTCAATGGTTCAGTTTTTTAGACAGATGTCAAGTAACAAAGGTTGACTAATTTAGAAACTGAGCCCACTGCAAATTAATTTGAGAAAAAAAATGATTTGATTTAAAATGTATTATTTTAAACATCTGGTAAATAAATGTTTACATTGAAAGTGTTTCAGAACACAAAGATGCATTAGAGCACAGACTCTTATCTGGGTGCTTGAAATTACTGATGGAAGAAAAAAGGCTTTTAAAGGCCGATAAACGTCAATTGCTACCATAATTTAACCCGAAGGTTGTCTGTGATTGAAAAGACAGTAATAATGCCCAGTAATGGGTAGCAGAGCCTCAGCTGTCCTGTCAATATATGGAATTCTTGTAGTGTACATTAACTTTCCCTAAGAATACCACCCGACTGACTATCGAGGTAGGCTATTATAATCATTCATCAGGGCACCATGGACATGGTACAGTCTTGTGGGAATTTCTATCAATGTTACAAGGTTACAAACTGTTTACTTCAAAAAAATAATCCAGGGAATCACAGGATGTTAGGTAGGTCAAACCATAGACGAGGAGGGTAAAAGGGGGAGCTGTGAAGGAGGGAAGTTAGGATGATTCTGTTCAGGGTCCTAAAAAATTTGGAAAATTTATCTGGATTGGGGGCCAATAATATATTGGCACCCCTGAATATAAAGACTTAAGATTCAGAGGTCATACAAAGATGTATATGTGTGCATGCGTGAGTCTGTGAGACTGAGTGAACGTGCTCCTCACCATATCAACTGCTTTGTCTGATAGCACAATTTATGCGACGTGACTTTTCACTCCTGGATTTATGAGAGATTATGAGGTTTCTCTTACATCAAAACAAAGCGAGTGAGGTGAGCGATCGCACTTTTGTAGGGTTATCGTGTTTCTAGATATATCTCAGCCTCTGTGTATGTAAACAAACGGGCAAAATAATTTCTTCTACCTGTTATCGGCCCTCTACCCTGCTGTGAGTAACATCTCCAAGAAATATGCTTGATAGGGCAAGAGATAAACATAAGTGTGACGGACCTATTTACTTTACACATAATAAGAAAGCCAAACACTGTTATATGCAACACACACACACACACACACACATAAACCTCAATGCCAAAGTAAACGTGACATTCTCTTAAAATCAATTATTCCGTAGGATAATTAAAGAAAATTAGTTAGTGTCTCACAGTAACATAAGTGATTGTGTGGAAAATAAAAGTTTGCATTTGATTGATCGCAGACCAGCAAGATTGACTGGCATGCTGGGTGTTTCATGTGGTTCTTGTAACTACTGTGTTTTCAAATGGTATCAACTTTGAACGCTTACCTGAAATGGCACTGTGATAAAGGGGATCTCTGGGAAACGCAGTCCATTAAAAAAACAACAACAGGGAAGCAACCACTGAAACCTGTAAATAGTGGAATGCAAAGATTATTATCATTTGTATTACACTGTGGTGCCAGAGGAAAGAGCAGTTAGTCTCCAGTGGATACACAAAATAATACTTTTGGGTGAGTCTGGCTTTATAGTAAATACATCATCTGATCCCTCACATCACACCAGGAACTAATTGCGCCTGTGCAGTCATTCTTCTAGTCATATGATCTGCCTGGGTGAGTCGTGGATCTGTGTCCAAAGATGCACTGCAGTTAAGACAAGTTAAATGCAACAGCTACAGTATATGGTGCTTGATACACCAGCAAACTGTCTGCCTGTTAATGGGCAAATTGATGAGGTAGATTAATCATTCTGACTAATTTATCCTCTCATAGAAAAGGACATGAGAGGAGCCAACCACCATTTCTCAGATTAAAACAAGTGGAAACCAAGCCCGGACCATCACAGCAGCCAACCAAGGGGAACTTTCCGGCTCTGGCAAGCTCACCTGCCAGAGAAGTATGACCCATGGCTGGCATTTGGCGTTCATGACTGGGGCAGGAAGCTCTTCATCATTTAAGAGCTTCGACCACGGCTCTGACCTGTACCACTGAGAACCATCAGCAGTGACAATTTAAACATGAAACTAAGAACCGGGCTCTTTATAACTTTGACGTTTATTTACCAGATGTTTTTATGCGGGAATGCACACCTTTTGACAGTCCCCAGGTCATGAATGAGATCTGCTCCCTATGTCTGTCTTTAAGTCCAATTTGCAGGTAAGTAAAAAAAAATACTTATTATTGTACAGTAATAATAGAAGTAACTACATACAGTACTGTACTGTACCACAAGCTGATGGACCACTGAAGCCACCCAATGTTTTCACAAGCATCACAAATTAGTACATGCATTTGTTATCAAAAATCATTATGTTATGGCAGTCTGTTCATAAATACAAGTTGTCCTTAAGTCAGGCATCCTTAACCCAGGGACTACCGGTACAGTGACATCCTTAACCAAAGGACTGCATGTACAGTGACATCCTAAACGCAGGGACTATCCGTACAGTGACATCCTAAACCAAAGGACTGCATGTACAGTGACATCCTAAACGCAGGGACTGCCTGTACAGTGAGATTCTTAACCCAAGGACTGCATGTACAGTGACATCCTTAACCCAAGGACTGCATGTACAGTGAGATTCTTAACCCAAGGACTGCCTGTACAGTGGCATCCTAAACGCAGGGACTGTCCGTACAGTGACATCCTAAACGCAGGGACTGCCTGTACAGTGACATCCTTAACCCAAGGACTGCCTGTACAGTGACATTCTTAACTCAGGGACTGCCTGTACAGTGACATCCTTAACTCAGGGACTGCCTGTACAGTGACATGCTTAACCAAAGGGCTGCAAGTACAGTGACATCCATGATCCCAGGACTGCCGGTACAGTGTTGTATGACTTCAAGGTCTTTCAAATTCCCTGAGATCCAAGTGGTCAAGGATGGCGTCCTGTGGGGTAGCAGTACTGTCGGTGGGCCATCAAGAATACAATACTGTATAGTCATATAACTGACATGCCATTGCTAAATGTTATGCAGTGGAATATGAGTACTATATATGAGTAATATTTCTGGACCACTGAAACCTTCTGCTGGCATGGTGGAATTGTTCAATTTTGTTGTTGAGTTACGATTCAAAATAATCTATAAAGTCAATAAAACTCTTTTACACCGAAGACACCATATTCCACCCTTTCGTAAGTTCAGACCGCATGATCCTTGGGTCCTGTAACCGTAACCAAACACCAAGTCTTCAACTGGATTCTGCCATGCCAATAACTCTACGCAGGTAGTGGGAAGTTTAGAGTCGCTTTACCATGCAACTGTACACAAGCAAAGGTAGATATAGGCCAGATGTTTTGCTGTAAAACTGTAGGTGTTCATGATTTTAAAAACAAAGGCTACAGGTAATGTAGTTCTATTATCACTGTTAAGGCAATAATGGAGCGATATTGTGTGCAGATAGACCCACAGAAGTTATCCGATACCAGGAAGTGTTTCTAATTCAAGACACCAATTTAAAACCGAGGAAATAAACTGAATTTCCAGCTGGTGCCTCTGTGGTATTTAAACATGCAATCATTAGGAATGTCTGGCCATTTGTAAATAAGTGTTACCATACTTTTGTATGTTTTAGGTCCTTGTTTCAAAACTTTGAGATGTATTTTCTGTTTCACCACCTGTTTGTGATTAAACTGTTCAGAAAGTTAAGATCTATGACTCCTGCCTCCTTTTTTGAAGGTAGCCCTTGCCTCAAACTGCAGGAGCCCCAAAAAAAAAAATCACTGGCGAGCTTTAGTCCGTCTCTTGCTCTGGTCTGCCCTTTGGATGCATTGCTTCCGTCTGTGATAAATGAACTTTGATACCCTCACAAGGAAACAGATGCACATACTGCCTTTTCGATGGCATGGCGGCGGCGCAGGTCAGACGTTGCTCTGGGGCTCTCAAGACAGAGCCAGCTACCTTTGTTTTATGTTTCTGATCATGACTATAAAGTGATATAAATACAATTCAACAGCCCCAAAGCTCAACCACCAAAAATTTTAGCTAATGAATGAATTAAAATAGGGCTAAAAATAGCAATAAAATACTGTTTGTTTGTATTTGTTTGTTTTTTTTTTTTTATTTCTTTTTGTCTTTTGGGTAGAATTTTGCTGGCATTTTTATTTTTTAATACTGCTGGACAAAATCCCCCCCCCCCATCTTCCTCTGGATCAATAAATATATCTCATCTTTAATCTCTGAGCATTATACTTTTCCCTTTAAAAACTTTACATTGTTAGCATTCATGCCATGTGGTAACTATTATTATTATTATTATTATTGACGAGTAATTATCGTTAAACCTGATGAAAGAGCAGGCTGAAGTGTACGCTAGTGTGTATTGGTGTGAGGGGAGGGAGGAGGACGGGTAGGTGGGCTGGAACATGGAATATATTTTGTCGAGTTAACCACCAACTGAGACGCTTAACAGGATGACGGTCATGACCCAAAAAATAAAAACAAACTATATATGCAGATTTAGCTTCAGACAAATTGCATTTACCAACAAAATTGTGACACCGAATTATTCCGTTAATACTAGGTAATGCCGTAATGACCTGCATATTTTTTTTTAAAGAGTGGTTCGGTGAAGCTTATAACTATATATATGCTCTGGTTTTCAAGGCTTGTCTGAATACAGATCAAGGAATTTAAACAGGTTTGGACATTTTTATCCCGCTAAAAAAACTTTTAAGTCTGCGGTGGTGTCGTTTTTTTAATCTTTTATACGATTTTCCTGGATAACAAATGGAAAAGTCATGGGCGCTTTTGTCAATCTGCCAGAAATATTCGTTCTACAAAGGATGTTGTTGCTTCAGTAACTATAATACAAATTCGTTTTGTTAAACGGTGCAACAATAATTGTAATTTTAAAAAACACCAAAAATAACTAGCTTCATCCAACCTTTCTTGGAGTACATAGGTATTGACTGACACCACAATTTCCGGATTACTATGCAATTACACTTGTTCCCGATTATTTTGATTTTGCACATAACGGAATACACCGATTTCCTGCAACGCGTCGTTGCACAGCTGCGTGACCATCGTAAGTATATTTGGGATATATGCTCATTGAGGGTATTGAGCTGTGAATGAAGAGCTTTCTGACCATATCTGACGTGCCTGTTTTTACAGCAGTCGTTCTGTTATTTAATTCTTCCCTACAGATATAAATTGATTACTATAATGCATAAAGCATAGGGAGTCTCGAAGTTTGACAATTTGGACGAGTAGATTCAATCTTGTTTATAGGACTAGTGTTTCTTTGGTTTTGTTGTGTTGATATGTAATCGTTAACTGCGCTAATTATGAAGAAGACTTGCCAAACTAAATAGAATGTCAGGTTCGGCAGATACTTCGTGTTAAAAGAATAGTGGCTTATTTAAACACGTCGATTAAAAAGAATGCAGTTTTACATTACGACAATACATTCCAAACTTCTCGTATGAATCAGGTAATGTTTCCAATATTTGAGAAAGGTCATGTTCGTTATAATTACTGTATATTTGTTCGCTCCGTCTCAACTAATAATATATGTTTACTCTGAGCAGTCAGTGATCTTCAAATTATTGGCAAACATTAAAGACCGCAGTGCCCTACGTAAGGTACAAAATATGTGCTATTTGAACAATATAAATTTGAAATATAGGTATAATTACCATGACTATTGACTAAAAGTGCAAGTAAATTGTTGTATGATTACTTTAAAAACCATTAGGTTACATCCTTCGGATGCGTTCCCGTCTTGTCATAAGTGCACATAGGTTATACATGGTTATTAATTTTACTTTCATAATAAAAAGGAAATTCATATCATAGTAATGATTTCAGTTGATTGATTAACTTACATAGCTGATTTAAAACATACCTATAATTATCAGAAACCATTAAGATTTTAGATTTGTTTTACATATACAGCCTTGAAAAAAATTAAGAGACCACAGAACATTTTTTAGTTTCACTCATTTCTCAATTTATGGCTCTGCGTCTTTGAATAATACATGTTTTTTTGCAAACTGCAGCCTGGTTATTCTGTTTCTCTTTAATGAAGGGCTTCTTCCTTGATTTAATTATGGTACTTCAGTCCTGCTCTAGGAGCCTGATACTGTCCTAGCACTGCACTTCACACCTGCACTTAATGTTTCAAATTCACTTTATGCCATCCTTCGATTCATGTCGGATGAGTTAACGGCCATCTCTGGCATTAGAAAGTCACTTGCACCTTTTACCTGGCTGGCTTCTGACTGTTCCCAGTGTCTCCTGCTAACCCGTATTCTTGTGTGCTGCCGTTTTAGAAATTTTGAACCTGGAAGCATCCTGCTGCTCAGAGTAGCCTTCTGCCAGCAGAACCACAATTAAACCAGAGTTTAAAAATGCAGATTTGTTTAAAAATATAATGGTGTCCTTTTTTTCAAGAAGCTGGAAGATGTTCGTCACTGTGAATGACAGTGAAGCGGTTGCTTGTTTAGAGCAGCTGGATACCTGTGAGTGCAGCACATTCATGCTCAGTGTCACGCAGACACCACCAATGTGCAGCTGTAGGGAATACAGGACCATATAAAACTAGAGATGTACAGAACTGCAGAAAAAACACTTTTTTTGATCATACAAGCCAACAGAAATTAATCTGGCCCAACATGGAAAGGAAAAATGTAACATCAGATCCCTCTACTCCCCTAAACCCCCCCACCCCACCCCACCCCCCACAGCAGGGACTACTGAGGAATTCTGTGGGGAACTGGAGAGGGACCGCGGCTGTCTGACATGTTCACGCACCAATGGCTGCCTGACATGCAAGCCCCGGTACTTTTTCCTCCTGGTGCGCCATGACATGAGGCAGACGGGCCTGTGTCTGCTCTCTTGCCCCAACGGATACTATCACACCCGCTCTCGAGACGTCAACAAGTGCATGAGTAAGTCCTGCTGATTGGGTCAGAGAGATAACCAATCGGATTGTAGAAGAAGTGGGTCTAAGCAACTAAAGGAGGCGGGACCAAGACCTCCGATTGGTTGGTCCTGCCTCCTCTACAATATGACCAGTTATGTCTCCGAGCCAATAATTTTTTTTCTACATTTTTGTAAAACTCCCATGAAGTAGGAGAGGAAGTGACTGAAATCTGTACGGCTGCATGAGTGTCGGGAGTGATGATGAGTGACCTCCTCAAATGCAAGTAAGAAGATGCCTCTCCCTCTGTCCCAGAGTGCCACCTGGACTGTGACTGCAACTTCACAGGCACCTTCTGCACACGGTGCAGGGAAGGGCAATATCTGCACCGAGGGAAGTGCCACAGGGGCTGCCCAGAAGGCCTGGTGCCAGACAGCACGTTGTGGGAGTGCATCCCTGGTAAAGGTGTGGAATCGAGGAAACTCCCTCCCCCCTACAGTGATGTCACTGGCAACAGTAATGCAACTATTGTCACTCTCATAAATCAAGACTGCATGATTGTATGGAGCTCTGTGCTATTCTATTGTGTTAGTTTGTGAATAATAACATTCATTTATGCACATGCACCCTAACCCTAACCCTACACCACACTTATTCTTCACCACTCCTTCTGCTGTTCTAGACTCGGAACTCCAGTCTAGGGTGCTTGGTTTTCATCGCTGTTCTGATAATATCACCGCACAGGGAAAGCATCTGAAATGAGCCATTTGATCATTATCTCATGGATTTGATTAATTGCAGGTTAGGGTTATGCTAGCTCTATACCTACTAGAGGAAGCACTACAACATTTGTGCAGAGTAGTTCTATGTTCATAAAGAGATCGTTAAGTCCTCCAAGGTAAACCCCACACCCTAAGCACTACGACTTGCAAGTACCTTTTTCATAAAAACCTCCTCTCATCCAGCTGGGTCACGTCCATCTCACCCCCAGTAAAGACAACAGGATCTTCTCCCTTCAATATAAACGGGCATTTTCCTCCCCTCACTATCTCCCTCAGTGCACTGTGAAGTGGATGAGTGGAGCACCTGGAGTGCATGTTCTCACAGAGGAAGTACGTGTGGATTCAGGGCAGGTGAACAGACGAGGGTTCGACGCATCCTTCAGCTACCATCCAACGGCGGAAATCCCTGTTCTGTCACCTATGAGGCCAGAGAGTGTTTCATTAGGAGGAAGAAATGTCCAGGTAGCCAAATGCCTTCAGATCAATACACTAATATCAGCAGCAAGCAGGATGTGCTGTACCCCAAAGACAGTCTGTGTTTTTGCTCCCTCCCAGCTCCCTGCTGGTAGCAAAAATGTGGACAGTCATGCAGAGAACCGGGATGGAGCAAAAACATGGAGCATCTGGGGGTCCTCAAGGACCGGGTTGGGAAACACTGCTTAAGTGTACGCAGGCGGGAACATAAAGAAGTACAACAATGAACTGCTCAAATTTGTCAGCATAATTCCACAAAGTCTGTATTTGACTCATCATGTAAAGCTAAGGCGTCAAATCCATTTGCATGGGAATGTATCTGCTGGCTGTAACTTCATGCCATTCCCACAGCATATTGGGCCTTGCAGCTGACATTCACCGCTTATTAAATGAGTTAATTAATTAGAGTAAGAGGAAGGACAGTAAACATGACTGCCCACCAGGAATAAGCCAGTGTAATTTAGGGGTCTAATTGGACTAGTCACCCTGTTTTCTTTATTTTACATTTATTGTTTTATCAGTTTCTCATTTTTTAAATTTCCTTTTATTAACTAAAAATGTGTTCCCAAATTTTGTCAGCCCCAATCATCGCTAACCTGGAAGATACTGATAATAAGCAACTTAGCACACCCTGGTGGTACCACAAGGCGTTACACTTATTGCCATGTCCTCCATTCTTTTAAAAAAGCGGTCAGGCATTGCTGACTCACCCTAGCACACAGTGCACAACAATGAAACTTGTCCCCTGCATTTGACCCATATGTGACATCGTGATATAGCAGGGGGCAGCTAATTCAGGGAGCAGTACCTTGCTTGTCGAGGATTTGAACCAGCAATCTTTCAATTACGAGTGTGCTTACCCAACCAATAAGCCCCCATGGCCCACCACTGAATGTCTATCTGCTTATCTGGGTCAGCGTCTCGGGGAGGGTTTTTCATAAGGAGCCTGTCCACACTGGATAATCACACACATAAAGCAGTAGCCTAGCTATATGTCTTTGAACTGTAGGATCTTGGGTCCCAGTATAAACAGGGGTTAAGGCGTAACAGTGTTATGAGTATTCTGCCAGCTACAATATTTGAACCTTTCCGGACATGAGCACAGATCCCAACCGCGCTGAGGAAGAGCACACAAGCTCTGCAGACAGGCACTACAGGCGGGAATCACACCCCTAACCTCTCAGCTGTGAGGCTACAGTGCTACTCACCATGCCACCTGTTCCCGCACATCCTCCAAAGCGGAGTATGTGGAAGAAGAACAACGCTAGTAGAACCAAAGGGAGTTACAAATTATTTAACGCTGGTGTAAATCTCACTGCTGAGTCAGAGGAATGAATCCATAGCCAGAGGACCTGCCCTGTCCACAGGCTCGGCATGTCAGCTGCAGTGTCGCCCTGTCCCATTTCAGCTGTTTCTAACGCCGGTCACATTTCTGTTTGTGTTCTTCTGTACAGGACGACTGCACAGAGAAAAACAGAGGGGCAGGAAAAGAAAGTGGGAAGGTGAAAACGCGCGACTGAAAGGAGAGGGAGGCGACAGCAGAAAAAAGACACGGGGGCCTCAGCGAACGCATACAGGACACAACATAGAGACGGCGGGGGGGCAGAACAGGAATCAGCACCTAATAACAGATGGCCCTCAATAACATCAACCACTGTGCCAAGTGCTGCAGATAGGCAGAGGTGGAATATCCCGGTCCTGAAAGTACAAATCCAGACCAGGGTTTTGTTTCAACCAACCAATTTAGCATAAACAGTCACAATCACCAAGCACTCAATTGGTTGGTTGGAAGAAAACCTTGGTCTGGATTTGTACCTTATGGACTTCTCACCTCTGCAGATAGGAATACTGTTGTAAAGTTTATAATACAATGTATGTGCATGACAGACAATGTTAACCATTCAGGGAAAAACAATCACTGCAAGAATCCTAACTCTCCAAGTCGGAGTGAGGGATACAGCGTACAGGAGTACACAAAAACTTTGAGTTGAGGATATTCAGAACGGGAACATTTATGTACTTTTGCTGTATATGTAAAGTAACGCAACAAAATATAATTAATGCCGGTGTCGAATGACTCTACTTCTGTTACTGCATTTGCATATCTTACATACTTATATTTGTATGTGAACATCTCCAATATACACATTCAATAAAAATCTAATGAGTTTTCAATTTCGTAGACGCTGTGAATTGTTCTAAAATATTTTTTTCAAAACAGTTTTAGAACATTTTTATTTAAAATACTTACATATTTACATTTTATACTGACATTTTTCTATGTCCACTTTGCTGCTTAAAACAACACGGTTAATTTACCGTACTTAGTTCTAAAGACTAAACCCAAATGTCACAGATGGGTTCAAGACAACGCAGCAGGCTGCAAAAAGCTGTTTAAGATACTCTCCATTGGTATCTTCGGTTATCTGGCATCGAATTTTGTAGTGCGTAGCGTCGTAAGTAAGCGCGCTTGCGTCATCACGTTGCGTGTGACGTCCGAGTGTTTTTTTTAGGGAACAAGAGAAAGTAGGGCTAGGAACGGGATTCGGTTAAATCCGTAATCTGGCTGTAATAATTGTAAACATCGTTACGTGATTAACTAGTTACAGATGACGAGAACTGCGGCTTGCTGAGGGGCGCAGGATTCGTGACAGGTGAGCTGGGGGTGTGCTTGGACGCGGTGAGCGGCGTAGGGTGGGCTGATGGCCGAAGCTGGTCATACACACAACAGGTTTTATTGTTACGGCTGGGCATGAAAGACGCCAGGCCGCCGAGGTGCTTCTGCCTCTGCCGACGGACCGATCCTGTCCCCAGGACTGGTTATGACTGGGCCGTTTTGAGGTCTGAGGCATGTTTTTATATCCCTTCTGGTTTCGGTTGCGGGTTAGTCATTTTTAATGTTTTTTTTGTGTTCTTACTGGGCTTGTGATACCTCCTCCTCCATTTCAATGAGCTGGTCCTGCCGTGGGGATCTTGGAGACAAAGACGAGCCGGGATCTGAGCACCATCGAGCTCCTGGAAGCGGGCACTGTGGGGTCACTGCGCGGTTCGACCAACGAGTCTGGTCCTTTAGGGGTCATTTTAGGGCCGGCGTCTCGATGCACCTTCCGGCTGACCGCACTCACACCCGGATGACCGCGCTCTCCTCTGTGAAGTGCCACTTTAAATTGGGTCGCAGTTAGAGTTTCTCACTTAAGGCCGCCGGATCGTTTTGATTTCATTATCAGAACACCAGCGATCAGTTTTTTTTTCAGTACTCCAGGGACCGGGAGCCCCACCCTCTTTAGTTTTATTTTACCATTCATAAGTGTGCGTGAAGGTTTTTTTATTTGGTTATTTAAAATACTTGTCATGGAGTTTTGATTGATTTTCGTCTTTTTAAAATCACGTTGTTTTCGCCGTAGTCTCTTTTTATTTATTTCGACTCGATTTCTTTTCCTTGCCGACTTGTAACTGCAGTTAATAGTCGCTTTTGAATACAATGCTACTAAACAGAAATCCTCCTAAGTCGAATCCGATGCATTTCCATGACTGTCCTAACGTTTTGTCATGATGGTTTTGCTGGAACCTGTTAGGATACTCAAGGGTTCCTATGGTTGTTTGTGGGTTCTGTTACTAGAGTAGATTACTTATAGTAATTGGGTTATACACTACTCACAAAACGATAGGCATATTTGACTTTCGGGTGATATTTCAGGATAAACATAAAATTCACTATAACCTTTACAGGTGAACTTAATGTGACCTTCCCTGAACTTTTGAATGCACATGTCCAACTGTTCAGTGTTTCAGCTTTTACACAATTTGCTGTTCTCTAACCAGGACCTTAACAGCAAAATTCATAACAGGTGTTTGGTCCATGAATCGATGAATTTTCTGGTTTAATCAGAATTGGTATTCAAACAGTCGTCCTCATCACGCTGTTCACATTTCGACATCATGAGACCAAGACGACACCTAACAATACAGCAGCAGTACCTTGCCATTGCGAGGCTTCAAACAGGATGCTCTCAGACGGAAGTGGCCACTGAGCTTAGAGTATCACAGAGTGTCACTAGCAGGTTGCAACAGAGATACAGAGACTGGAAGAGTCACAGAGAGGCATAGAAGTGGACGTCCTTTGGCCACATCCCACACTGATAAGCACTCCATTATGACCAGTGCCCTGTGGACCCGGATGGCGAACGCCACTCAACTCCGGACACATTTAAGGGGGGTGAGAGGCGCCCAAGTATCACGTCAGACCATTCGAATCCGTTTACATCAACGTGGTCTGCATGCTAGACGACCAGCAAGGGTACCTGACCACACCACCAGGCACAGGCATCATCATCTTGCACAGGCATTTAAGCTGGACGAGGGACCAGTGGGCCTCAGTGCTGTTCTCTGGTGAAAGTCGATTCACGTTGAGCAGAAATGATGGCCACCAACGATGTTGGGGACATCAAGGAGAGCGCTATACATCAGCCACTGTTGTCACCAGACGAGCCTTTGGTGGTGGTATTACAATGTGGGCTGGTCTGTCTAGCATGGTCTTGTTGTGGTACATTCACTACTGTTGTTGACTTTTGTTTCAATAAATTGTTTGAGATGAGGAAATCACCATTGCATGATTCTACTTAAATCCCCTACTTTCATGATGTAAAAAGTTCACATTACAGTGATACATTCCACAAATTTCACCCGAAAGCCAAATATTCCTAACTATTTCTGAGTAGTGTATATTACTTTATATTTTCTCTGACTTGCACATGCTGCTTTCATAAACGTTGGTGTTTCTACAGCCAAAATATAGATACCCAAAGAAATTGTAATAAGATTTTCACCCAGAACTGTTTGCGATTTTCTGTTGGTATTGCTTCACAAATATTTCTAATTTAATACGTACATAAACAGGATCCTACCTGGATTGCGACAGCGACCAACATGTCTACTCACCTTGCATAGCTTATTCTGAAACAAGAAGGAAAAGAACCTGCTTTATTTAATGTAAATTCTTTGAGATTTGACTGTATTCATGGGTGATCAGAGTAAAGAGAATATGCCACCTCATTTTAAATTAGAAGAAATTAAGTCATATTTTACAGCTGCAGCTGAAACTGTGACTCATATTATCTTGAAGGACAGATAGCGACGTGTGTCACAGGTTAGAGTTCTGACAATAAGCACAACATAGGCAACTAAAGTTTTCAAAGAGGTCATACAGTCTGTGCCCAAATTGCACGTGCATTGGTTTCTGAATTTGTTAAAATTAATGTGCCATGGGGGAATGGAATAAAAACATATATACTAAACACAGACAAAGTACCAGTGCAAAGGGAAATCACAAGTCTAAACTAATTGACAAGGATGGATGGATATGTAACAGAATTAGTTGCTTAATACCACAAAAAGCACAGTTTCAAAAACAACCTTAGACCAGTCAGCACCTTTGTGATCTGGTCCCACCAACTCATCACGGGTGTCATGAGTTTCACTGCTGGAATTTGCTCAAAGCTGTTCTGACTGCAAAGGCTGGCCATGATCCTTGATATTAAAATATTGTGACATGTATTCGTTATTTTCCTGTGTCTGGGTGATGGTATGAGGTTTGGATAAGAGAGCGCAGATCTGCCAGCAATTTATAGGTTTTTCTGAACGATTACAAGTCGTTTTGTGCATGTTTGGTGCCTCGCAAATACCTATCAAAAATAGAGCGCCCTTAGGGTTTGGGCCTCTGTTAGATGGATTCAGGTTATCTGCTCTGAAGTGCATCGATGTGTCTTGTGCAGGATGGCTGGCTGTGGCGGGGTTGACCAGTCTGTCAACATGCTTCCTTCAGGCCGGAAGGGAGGCGGGGAGGCCTGCTCTGCCCCGGGCGGCTCCTCCCCCGCCCTTCCAGTCCCGGAGTGCGCCATCTGCCTGCAGACCTGCGTGCACCCAGTGCGCCTCCCCTGCCGGCACGTGTTCTGCTTCCTGTGCGTGAAGGGGGCCTCCTGGCAGAGCAAGAGGTGTGCCCTCTGCCGGCAAGAGGTCCCCGAGGACTTCCTGGAGCGGCCCACCTTACTGTCACCCGAGGAACTGAGGGCGGCGGGTCGTGGGCACGGGGATTACGCCTGGTACTACGAGGGCCGCAATGGCTGGTGGCAGTATGACGAACGCACCAGCCGCGAGCTGGAGGACGCCTACGCCAAGGGCAAAAAGAGCACAGAGATGCTGATCGCTGGCTTCCTGTATGTGGCGGATCTGGAGAACATGGTACAGTACCGGCGTAACGAACATAGCCGGCGCCGCAGGATGAAGCGGGACATCGTGGACATCCCCAAGAAGGGGGTAGCGGGCCTCCGCCTGGACTCAGACACGGGGGCAGCGACCCCCGACCGCGACAGCTCGGCTGATGGCGCGGACGCTGCGGCTTCACAGGCGGGGTCCGTCCAGCCCCCCACCAGCCCCACGTCTCCCTCCACCGACAGCAGCTCTGTCGAGAGCTCCCTCGCCCAGCTGCGCATTTCCCTGCCGGCCGGGCAACGTCAGCCCAGGGCTGAGGAGGAGGAGGAGGAGGACGAAGAGGACGAAGGTGGGGAGGTTGCCCCAAACACCTCTGTGGACGAGTCTGAGTCAGGGAGCAGCGAAGAAGAGGAATATGAGGACTACGGACGGGAGGAGGCCGACCACGACACGGCGCCAAGTAGGCAGGGGTTGCCACTGCAGGTTAATTTAAGAGAGAGCCAGGGGGATTTGTCGCCCCCTGGTGCCGAGTCGTCCAGCAGCAGCGGAGCTGGGAGCAGCAGCAGGTCAAGGAGACCCGACGGTCAGTGTACTGTGACTGAAGTGTAACCTTTGACCTTTCTGGTCTCAAACCAACCCGACAACTGGAACAAGAAAGTTGCACTAAACAAGGTTAACCTCCACATTTCTAAAACTTGCTGTTGTCTGAGTAACTAGGCACACCTGTGGTGGGATGGAGGGAAGACTAAATTTACCAATAAAGAAACAAAACTAATGATAATTAAAAAAAAAAAAAAAAAACTTAATGGAGACCAAGTGTTTTGCAGGAGAAAGGTGTCTTTTCAGAGTAAATCTTATGTATCTATTAATAGGGCTGATATTTTTTAGTGGTTTATTTTGTCAGTGTTTAGGCTGTTATGGACTCATTAAAATGTATATTATGCTATTTCCTTCTGTTGGTGGGTATCCAAAATGATGTCCTAAATGAGTGTGTCATAAGCTAAGCATGGTGTTTGGGTGTTGACGTCATATTCCATCTTAATATTCTATAATATTCATAACACGTGCATGTGTTATCTGAAAAAGGTACTAAACCTTTTTGGCAGAAGACTCAATTTTTGGTTCTAGGATTTAGTTTTTTTTTGGGGGGGGGGGTCTGGTTTTGGAGTCATAACCTGGAATTGAAGATTTATGTACACTCATCTGACATGTTATTTTTTATTCAGTATTTTTACCTTTTACTACCAATGTTCACTGTCATGTGTTCGCTTCCAAATTGTCTTGCAGTCTTTTAGAAAAAGTATAGCTTTTCCTCTATTACTTGTTTTACTGTAATATTTTGTTACATGATTTGTAAGTTAACATTAATAAAGTACGTCAATTTCTCATCCAAAATACACAGAGTGTGATGTGGTGTCACAGAGAGCTGGAGTAGGAGCCTGACTGGAGCTTTCTCCGAATCCAGAATTTGTTCTGTTGAGTGAACTGGACACCTTTGTGCATATTATTTTGGGTGTTTTTGTTGCCATCTAGTGGGTGGTTTGTGGTGTTGCAAATCACATGCAAATAATCAGACATACAAGGAGAGGCACTTTGATGCAAAGGCACTGTAACTGTGATTCTGTAGAAGAATCACCTAATGTATGCTAGGAGCTTTTGACAATCAGGCCGTATTTAAAAAATGTAAACAATTGGTTTCTGTACATCTTGCAGTCACCTGTCAGCCATCCAAAGGTCAACTATATAAAAAGGTATGTTGAATACTCTTTCCTTTAGGGGGAGCCAGAGAGTCTTTCATTAGAGATATATAAACAAACAGAAGTGAATCGAGCACATAGGTCAGAAGTGACGCCAAGCTAAGATTTCTGGCAGCCACTTGCTATTTTAGTCGTGTTGCCTGCCAGGCCGGAGTAACACCAGCCAGAAACATTGCTAATGAGCCATTTGCTTTCAGATATCTTAGCTGTGAAGTGTGTGTTTACATGTTGAGTGCTGGTGTGTTGCTGGCGTTTGAAGGCAGAAAAGCAGTATTTTCGGCCACCGAAATGCCATTGACTGGATGTGTTTTGTTTACTCTGTAAATTCTAGACACTGTATTATATGAAAACCCTGTGAGGGTAGCTGGTTGTTACATGCTGGAATTGCATTGTCTAAATCATGTACGTTAGGTATCTTAACCATTGTAATGCTTAGTGATCTGATTTCCCTGTTTGCATTAGCAAGCAGGGATGCCTAAAATACTGGCCATTAAGTGTAAGTGGGTGATATTTTGGAATATACAGCTCAGATTGGGGTGTACAGAAATAGAATCATACATTGCCTTTTGTGCTATTTCATTTTTTTTTAATAAGTGAAATGCTCATAAGATTTCAATTTATTAAAAATGGAACAAAACCAAACACACTTAAGTTTCAGAATAATAAGGCCAGCTCATAGCTACACATTAAATTTTTTCATTAAAAAACTCAGGAACTCAGGCAGCTTATAATACAGTGATCGCTGAAGCAGTGGAAGAATCAAACGGGGGATGAATGTACTCAAGTCTGGCACAGAAATAGAGGAGGCCGGGCAAACCGCTGGAATTTCTATGAAGGCATATAGCATTTCCTTTGCGCCGCGCGATCCGTTCTTAAAATACGCAGAGTGCGTGTTTAGTCCATGGCTGAAGCGCTTCCCACCGCTGCAGAAATATCAGTCCTGCTTATTTACGGAGGGGACATGCAGTCTCTTCCACGCGTCACATGATGACCGTCTCGGTTTGGCGCGCGAAAGAGCCAGAGGTCTGCTTCCTTCCGCGAGGACTGGAGCCTAAGGTGGCGCCGGTCACAGTGCCACGGCCTGCCCAGCGGGACGGTGGGCGCTGGTTCATCGGACGAGCAGGACGGGAGAAGGGCCTGGAGACGGGTGTGAAGGTGGACACGGTGGTCTCCTGAGGAACATTGGCAAAATTAAATCCTAAAATCTACAGCAGGGTATAAGGAACATGAGCATGCAATCAGTTTTAAATCACTAGTAAGGAAGTCAAACTGGGTAGCAAGAAAAATAGAAAAAATAACACCTTCAGCATCAAACTGTGAGGGGAAACTCCTGGAGTTTGTTTAAAAAGAATGTGGATCCTGCTTAGATCCGATCACTGGGAATCTTTAACTGTGGCAGCTCTGGCAGGATTCTGAAACCCTCCTGCATGGCATATGTCAGCAGCAGAATGGACAGATCTCAACATGAATGAATCAAACGCAAGAAAGAAAGTCACGGTTGAAAAGCTCTCGGTGTGGACAAGCTAATTTGTGCCGGGGTTAGCCTGTTGGGGAGAGTGCCTGGAATATCTGCGGGCTGTGTGAGCGTTTGCCCGCATGTCGCGTGAACCCACCTCCTTTTCAGCTTTTGAGCTCCAAGCGTTTTTCCAATAGCTGGACTGATTCTGAAGTTGCAGCATGTCCATCAGCTTGACGATGTCATCGATCTGGTCCACAGGAAGCACGGATGAGCCCTTCTGGTAGAGACCACAGTCACTGGGCTGCCGGTACCCCACAGAATTCCCCCAGCTGTTCATGGCTTCGTCCATTGTCTGCTGGGTGTGGGAAGGTCCCTGTTGTTCCAAACACCTCCCCTCAAATATGGGGCCCTTGACGAAAATCCCAGTAAATTCTACCTTTTTTCCCGCCACAGTCCTCTTTCTCTGAGGGCTTTGGATTTTAGGGCTTGTCATGGTGTTAGTGAAGCCCTTGTCATTCATCTGGTCTCCTTTATGGCCAGTCAGCTGTAATTGCCCCCTGGAGCATTTTGAGCTGATAACGTTAGAACGCCTTTGAAATCCAGTATCTGGACTGGTTTTCTGGAGCGAGATCTTTAACTTCCCAGGAGAGCAGTAGGCTCCGTCTTTGGCTCCGGCAGACATGGCGGTGGTGACGTGCCCAGAGTCCAACAGAGTCTTCCCTTCATTTTCTTTTAGCATCTCTCCAAACTTCCTGAGCACAGAAGGGCTGACGCATTTCTGTCCTAAGAATGAACATGGACCAACACACTTCCGGTCAGGGCTGGACTGTGGAACAGGAAGTTGAGTTTCTGAGCTGTCTGGGTACCAGACATTGGCAGAGGGGTGAGTGGTCTTCATCTTGTCGGGGAAGCTTGACATATCGTACCACTGGCCACCCGGTAAAGACATTTTATTCCTCCTGTTATTTTCTTCTTCATCTCCTACTTTTCCCATCGTTGACGAAGCTTCTTTCTTGAGGCTGAAGAAGAAACAAACTAGTCAATAAAATTAACACATTCGGTCAAACAAAGTTTTAAGATCTCTTATCATTCAAAGGGTAAAATTTCAGGAGGTTTGAAAATTAATCCTGTCACAACTTTAAGTGCCAGCTTATGCCTCGATCATCCATGTTTTGTAAGACCAAGAAATTTGTAACTTTTCTAAATTTGAACAAAAACCTTTGGGGGGAAAAAAATAAAGATTTAAACCCAGCTTTGACAAATTGATTTAGTTTAACTGTGTTGAGATAATACACTGGCAGATTCTACCAAGAAAAAAACAAAAATCTAAAAAAAAATAACCTAAGATGTCCCATCATTAAGTATCTCTGTTTCGTTACCTTGTATCTTCAGAAATGTTTCGTATCTCATTCTGGTAGCTGTAGACCTGTTCATTAACTCGGGCAATCTCATCCAGCGCCTTAGGTGAAACAAATATGAGAGTGAGTGCTGGTAAGACAGTCACAAAAATGTTGAGAGAGAGAGAGAGAGACTTACTGTGTTGAACGATGTGTTTTTCTTGTTCTCGTACTTGCAGTCGGGTTGGACGCCCTGGAGGTTGTAGGATGACATGCTGGGACGGGCAGGATGTTCAGATGTTTGTCCCAGACAGCAGTGAAGCATTTCTTCCAGTTCCCTCATAGCACGCTCCCGCCCGTCGTCACCACTGAGTTTTCTTTGGAAGCTGCAACCATTGCTGTTGCAAATTATAGCACTACCAAAATCATCGTTACTACAATCGGCATGATCGTCCCAGCCGTTGCTATGGTCACTAAACAGGACGCTGTTGCCACTATTGGTGTAGCCAGCTGGCTTGTCTCTCTGGCTGTCGTTAAGAAGATAAGGAGGGTGACAGGTGCCGTTGCTACGGTGAAGGAGGGAGTCGTGGTTTCCATGGTTACGTTGATAAACAGTGGGGCCATTGCCATGATGATTAAAGGTGGAGACTGTGGAATGCAGGCTGCCGTTAAGGATGATGGGGTCTGACTTTTGTTCCGCTCCTGTCTCAGTCTCCTTGCGGCGGGCTTTGACCTCATTGTATAGCTGAAATATTAACACACGAAAAAATATTAAAGACACACAAACCCATATACTACAAGAGAGTGAGATCTTAGTAAACACACACACAATTTTTTTTGTGCTATGAGATTCTATCCCTTAAGAAGAGGGCTGCCCACCTTAACATACCTACCCCCCAACAGAGCATAGGTGCAGCCCAAACGTAACACACCTGATACAGATAATCAGGCCCTTCAGTAAGCCCTGTAGGGTGGAAGAAGGTTCCAGAAGCAGGAAAGAGCTGCCCTGCTTCAGAAACTTGCCATTAATACTTTTTTCTTTAGAGTTTTAGAAGAAAGTGTGCTGTGTTTATCGATTTCTAAATACATTTGCACGTTTGTTTGGTGATTATTGTACTTTTTAGCATCAGAATTATTATACGTTATAAATAAGGTGAACTTTTGCACGGGTTGCTGGAATGGTTTCCAGGTGATTTCTGATTATTGCCTAAGTGTTTTTCAAATGGTGATAAGAAGTGAAAAGGAGATGCTTAGGAATCTTTTAATCCTCCTCTGATTTACACAGACCATATTTGAAGGTGGCCACTTGAGATCAGCTTACCTCCTCGATGTTCCTCTGCATGTCCCTCAGCTCTCTCTCCCACTCCTTGCACTCAGCATCGAAGCTGTCCAGCCCCTCAGTCGTCTCCTGCACCCAGCATGGCCCTCGGGGCTCCACACAGCAATGCAGCTCCATGGCAACTGTGTTTGCCAGCCGGATACCTTCTGCTTTCCCAACAGCTAGAGGGCGCCTCACGACGGTCACGGCTCCAAACGATCTTTCTCTTCCTTTTAGTTATATAACAGAAAGGAAAAAAAGCAGCTACATTGACTCTTCCCAGAGGAAGGGGTTGGGAGATGGATATTATTTAATTATGACAATCTACGAAATAATCACACAATTCTGAGTTTCGAACGTATTGGTAGGAATACATACACTGCGCTGAAGGCCTACATTTTACCAAGCAAACTCAATATAATCAAATAATGTGCAAATAGGCAGTTTTATGAATTAATTCTTTCATTTACTATTCGGGCGACTGTCTAACCTTTTTTAGCTACATAACTTCCGATTGATTGTATTATTAGGCGTCGTTATTTCCACAATTGACCTCAACAGAATTAACATCCCAGAAGGAAAGCTAAGAGTTGGGATGTGTAAGTAGTGCCAGAATAGATGCGGTGATGTAAGAACTGTTGAGATATTTTCAGCCTGTCACTAAGCGTCGTGTCTTTCCTGACGATGCCAACAGGATCGTAGATGGATTGTAAACAGTCCTCAGCCAAAATACATTAGGTGGTTAGTAACAATTCAGCGTTACTAGCTCACATTGTCAGTGCACTAATAAAACGAAAGACAGCATTTCTTTTGTATAGACTATGACCCTATATTGATATTTATGTAGGCCTATTATAAAATGTAAGCTGTTATAACATTTATACTTTCGACTTATTCAATAAAGGCATTTGAACAAGCATTGCAAGTTTCAAATATATCTGTGTTTTGTGCAAAAGAGTCGAAACACTTAACCGAAATTAATGTTACTCGAGTTCTTTGTGTTTGTTATTAGTGTTCTTTATTTTGTCCTTAAAGACAACCTTCTTTAATATGTTAATTACTTAACTAGTTAATAATCAAACCATTGTGATGACCGGACGATAAAAACACAGATTATAAAGTAGTCTGCCTTAACACTCACCGTCTCCTGACGACGCTTTCGGACTTCTGACAGCCGGTGCAGGTCTGCACTTCCCTGACTCGGATCTGGGTCTAAAAGCGCTTCGATCAGCCTCTAACCCGGGAAAAATTCTAGAAGATTTCCGAAGGGTGAGCTGCTCCAGCCCACGCCTTCTTATATGTGGTGACCCTGGGGCATGAAGATCCACCCCAAGGAGTCGGGATCTGGTGTTATTTCGTCAGTTGTTTCATCCACAGGCGTCACAGCTGGAAATATATTTACGCCACCAGAAAAAGATTCATACATTGTAGCGGCGATTAGTATAAAGGAGCCGGTGTTGCTGCTCCGTTTTAAGGGTGCAGACGGGGTCCCATGACCCGCTGTTGTCAAAAGCATGTGGTCCTGGCGTCAGTAGTTGTTTATGGTATGTGTCCGAGCCGATCGCCGAAAATACCCCGGCGCCCATGATGTTTCATCGGTCAACCACACGTTACAATTTATTCCTTTTTAACATGTGTCGTTACTAGTGAGGATTGCCCTGCAGCCCTTCCTAAGCCACATATAGCGCTTTTGCCTGTTGCATTAGCAACTGGGGGACTTTGCAGAGAATTGAATTCATTTTATAAAACTGCCTAAAACCGCTGTCTGTCATCCTTTTTGCATGAAAATTACATTATTTACGTCATTCGTTTAATCGGTGAATTTAAACTGGTTGACTATATTAATCACATCAAGTAAACTTAGCCTAAGACTACACATTCGTTTCGTTGTGAACTATATTAAGCACAATTTCTTGATGTACTTCCATTGTTGCTAGCTTACAATTTAAAATAACTGAACTAATTGTTTGGGCAGCTGTACATTTACGCTACTTAAAATCACACAAAAATGTAATGCATAATACTTTACCACATTACCTAAAGACGTTATTTATTCTTTATTTCTCTGTAAAACAACATCCATTACAATTGGTAAAGTGCAGGCAGCGGGTGAACTTTTTCAGTAATGAAACAGCTTGCAGTGCAGTTATTTGCCAGACTATTTCTCTGCGATGTCAACCGCAAGTGATACCCAAATGAACCCTTTCGCTTCGCTTTGGATACCGTATTGTATAGTGTATTATACCGTGTACTTTTCGTATTTATGCTATTCTTTGGCGAGCTTTTCAGTGCACTCAAATTCCTCTTACCTCTGTGGGTCATTCATTTCCTTTCATAAAGCTACACTCTCTGCTCACCTCTAACGGACTGTGTGTCTCAGTAACTACGCTCTGGTCATTTTTGCAATGAAACTAAGTCTAAAGCAATAGAATATAGGCTGCATGACAGTGCAAAGTGGCTCAGTGGGTAAAACTGCTGATGTCACATCTGCAGAGTCAGATGGATGGATGATGCTGTGTTTTGTAATAAGATATTGCCGCTGAAGCTCATTTTAAATCCATGTTGGCTCCTTGCAAGCATTTAAACATTGCTAATGACTAATCCGATCCTGATGGCTATCTCTAATAAGTAGATGTGTTATGAGGATATTCCCTTTTTGATGAGGGCCCCATGTATATCGTTCAGAAGTGAACAAGGTCAAAGTTAGTCTTTGTACATATTGTCTTTGGACACAATGGGGAAACAATGGAAACTTGGAGCTTTAGAAACACTGAACTTTCTGATGACTCCCAATGTATTGGTACTCTTCATTTCTAGCATCATATGGTGGTATGATTTTAGGAAACAACAACAATCTGGTTGAGCCTAAATTTTAAGCGGTACATGGAACTGAAATATTTAAAAAGAACACCACCTACTGGTCAGAGCAAGAACAGCATGTAGATTGAGATTTCCACACAAAAAATGCAGAGACGATACTGCAGCCTAATACTCATAATAATAATAATAATAATAATAATAATAATAATAATAAATAATAATAAAATTACGTCAGGTATACAATTTGCCACTTTTTAAAGAGAAAGCCCAGCAGAGAGAAAACAAGGCAATATCTTAACAGAAATCCATGCCGACGGTTTGGTGAGCTCCTGAGCTTTGAAGAAAATGCTCTATACACCCAAAGAAAATAACCAGTAACAAACAGGAAACCATACTCTAAGGATGACAAGCAGGTAGAAAATGAACAACACTTGAACAACATCATAATTAAAGACATGCTTTCGGATTGCTTACATGAAAGAGAATAAAAGATCTGGGCTGGGTTTCCCGACACCTTCTTACCACTACGCCATTCGTAAGTTCTACCTCAACGCTCCAACGCATTTCCCGAAACGTCCTTAGTTAAGTATATCTAAGGAGTCTCAAACTCATTTTTATGTTTATGGGATAGTGAAAAACAGTAAAAATCTGTAATACAGCTTCTTTTGGCATTTTTTCTTTAAGTAAAAACCCATTTGTAAGATATCGGCCTACAAGCAAGTCTTTGGTTTTATTTTGTTGTTTAAGTCATATTCACACCCCTAGACTGGTTTCACCGACACCCACCTCTCCCATCATATTACACTCCCCGCTGAGTCAGGACGCCTGAAGTCGGACTGTCACCCCAGTTGCTGCTGCTGTGCTGCACCTGGACGGGCACCTCCAAGCTACACCACTAAGATACCGAAACACAACGCAGAGTCACAACGGGAGGCTCCGGGGCCTGCCCTGTCCCCTGGAGTTATCGAGCGGAAAGCAGCACGCCGTCAGAGTTACATTAATATTGGATTATTAGTAGAAGCCCTGTACCTTCATTATTTAGAAATGTCAGCAATACATCCTGACCAAAATTTAATTTAGATTGATTCCCGTTCTCGAAAGTGATTTTCAGTCAAACTGTGACATCTCCAGTTCACCACTGCTGTCAATGGCCAGTTGTCCGCAAGTCAGTCCGCTAGCCGTGTCTCGTGTGAGTTGGAGGTGTGTCTGACGACCCGTCACACTGCATCGTGTCGAATTCCACTGCCGTTTTAAAGCTGTTCTGGTGTGGTGTGGTAAATCATTAATTCACAACATTTTGGTTATTAATGCAGCCCGTTTAAGGTTTTGGCTTTTGATTAAACTCCTGGTGCTAATTACCAAGCCGTGCTGTGGGTCTAACAATATTAAAGATCTGGTATGCGAGAATGAAATGGTATCTGCGTAATACACAATCATTAATAAACAATGGATTTGTAAATCATGATTGATGTCATGCATTCTTTCATCATAACATTTTCAGCTTATATAAATCAAGACTCTCCTCATATCTGAAAAAACACTAAAACCAAATAAAGACTGAAGTAAACTACAATTGTTCATAAAATAAAAACTAAAACTATTTGTACACTTAAAAGAAACTAAAACAGAAAAATTAACTGAAAAAAAAAACTAATGAAAATTTCAAAACTAACTGCTGCAGGTATGTGCTTTAGTACGTTTTCTATTCTCTTATTATAGAATGTTATAGGACTAAATAATATAAATGTGAACTTACCGTTATATAGTTCAAATGATAAGTGAGAAACAGACAACCTGTCAGTAAGAAACATTGCTTGCAAGCCTCACAGAAAGCATGGGAAATCTAGCCAGTCAAATGGTACCCATTTAAGAATGGATAACCTATGGCCAAGAAATGCACAGCACTTATGGTTGAGCTCGCAGAGCAGACTAAATGCTCCGCGTTTCATGATACATGTCAGTCATGGAAGAGATGAGGCCTTCCTCAGAGGACACAAGTGTCGCTGTAGAAAGGGACAGTTTACGACATTTTATTTAAAAAGGAGATTGTGGGAAAGGGGCGGGGGACACACATCCCGGGGAAACCTTAAAGGTGTTTGCTGCAGGAGAGTAGTACTCGCTGTGGGATATCAGTCATGATTCAGGACAGGCAGGATGATGATTGATGACTGTATTACTCCAGATGCACATTCACAAGCAGGAGAGGAGAACCATTAGCTGTAGTCTAGCATATTCTACTCGTAGTTAGTTGGATGTACACACGGAGGAAAGTAGGTAGGTAGATGAGTATGGTGCTATAACAGGTCAAATAAATTACTGCAGTGCTTACATTGACTATTGCGGCTAAGCACACTGACCTAATGCGATATATCTACGTAGGCTACGTTCCTTTTCAAGAAAATGGTCTGTGACCCTGTCGTACCAACTAGGCGTCTTTTCCAGTGACTTGACCAGTGT
>JABFEA020000042.1:19753266-19773295 GCA_019775915.2 Cyphomyrus plagiostoma
TACATAATTTGACCATTAATTTTGTGACATTATAGGGGAAGCTGAGCTTCCCTTGCAGTCTTAAAGAAATCTCCACTGGCGATATGGTATATTATGAATTAACATCAGTAAATTCGGCTACGCGTAACAGAACACGGTACATTAGCAGTAGTCCATATGAAAAGGAATAACGGGATAGAAACAAAAATGACTTTCCGGGGTATACAACGAGACACTCGTCAGCAATAATTACAACACAGTACGCAACCTAAGTCGCACAAACATATCAGTGCAGTCAAGGTAAACTAAATTAGTACAGCGTCACATATCAGTTACATAAATAATACAGCTTAATACTTACATTCGTCAGTGACGCATGCATAAAACCAGCGTCTAGCTGTCTATATATTACTGACGAGAACAAATAAACCCCGGCTCGCTGATGTGCCACCTCTTCTTTCAGACTCTCCCGCGCGCTCTCGTTTCGCGTGCACCCACAATCCTTTGCACGCACTAGTGTTTCCTTAAAGCTGCAGGAGCCTTTTTAACGGAGATATTACGGCTGTACGAATGCATTAGTCCTGGTGGGGTAATTTGGCTATTTAAGACGAGCCTGAAGCATTGTCATCCAGTAGAACATTCACACTGCAAATGTACTTCAATATCGCCTAGCTCTGACGCATGATTGTGTTTCCATTGTAACAGCTTGTTTACTTTTAAAATCGCTGAAATTCTTAGAAGTGGTAGTGTTTTTTTTAGCACAGTGGCGCAGTTTTTAAAACGGAATGCTGTGAAAAACAAGTGAACAAATTAGGGTTAATTTTAAAACATACAGGCACAGGAACCCCTCAGAAACGGCCCCCCTCTTTCAAGTATGTGACATGGAGGCAGAGCAGTTGAGGATGAGTCTGCACTTGGCCTACTGTTCTCAAAATGCCGCTGCAGCAGTCTGCTCGTCCAAATACACAAGATGCGTCCAGTCAAAGCGCTTGGCTGAGGTATGAGCAGGACTGCCAACCCCCCACAGAGGAGTGTCCAGAAGCTGCAGCTAGAACATCTGAGCTCAACAGAGCCTCCTCACTGAGCTGTGTTAGAGATCAGGGGCACCGTCAAGGTTCCATGGCGCTGTCTTACATCATTACTAGTACCACTATTAGAATAATGAAGTTTATATTGTGGATAGCAAATGTGATGTCATGGTGGTCTTTCAGAAGATGAGTGTCTGTCCATGTTATCGTAAATTTGATCTTGGAGATCGTTCAGTGTTCTCTCCCTGAGCTTATTTAATAAAAATACAGGAATCCAAAGATTACCACAACTTTATTTTATTTATGATTTAAAAAAAAAATTAAAAATGGAAACCTAATAATTCACAAGAATAAGTATGAGTGCAAAATAATACATCATGAAGAATAATGATAACAACAATAATGATAAATAATAATAGTAATATACAATAATAATATTAAAGTAGCATGTTCTCCTCGTGCATGCGTGAGTTTCCTGCGAGTGCTCTGGTTTCCTCCCACGGTCCAAAGACATGCAAAGAAATACAGATAACCTCATAACTGATGGGACCAGAGTGTGCAATTTGTCACGTAAGTGGAATGTACTGCATTAAAAACACACACATTTATTGACTTTCACATTTTCAGTTGATCCATCCAATAGTTCTAGAAATTGTACAGGTCGGTGAGTGCGCAAGGCGTACAGATTAGATGGGTGGAGCAGGTGACTGGCGTTTCTGACAGCCCCCCTTCTAGCTAATAATGTTTTTAATAATGTTTTTAGTAAAAAGTATATTTATGTGAATCCCCAGTTCTATTCACAACACTCAGGAATTTGTCACAAATTCCTCACAAGGAATTTGTTATTGCGTAATTGCTCTTTGTTTTATGCTTCATTGTTTTACGTCACTCACCGTCTGACCAATAGATGTCCTCAGTGTTCAAGATTCTTTAATTGTCACATACATAGTTATGCACAACACGTAGTGAAATGCATCCTGAACCGCTCTTTTGTAGACTGTGCAAGTTGCTAAAGTTAAAAAGTGCAAAAAGCAGCTAAAAATGCAAGCAGAGGAGTATGTTCAAAATTAACGGTAACAAGACAAAGTGACCAGTGTAGCAGTGCGGATACGGTGAGGGGTACAAGAGCACAGTGTATCAGGGTGTGAAGTGCAGTGGCATGTCCAGGTTCAGAAACCTTATGGCCTGGGAGTAGAAACTCCTCCTAAGCCTCTCAGCCCTGGCCATGGTTCTCCTGAGTCTCTTTCCTGATTTCAGAAGCTGAAACAGGCTGTTGTTGGGGTGGGATGTGTCCTTTATGGTTCTGAAGGTCCTGCTCCTATATCTCTTGATGTAAATGTCCTGAAGAGATGGAAGGGCCGACCTGCAGCGTTGTTCTGCTGCACAGATCACCCACTGGAGGGCTTTGCAATCCTGAACACAGCTACTCCCGAACCAGGAAGTAATGTTCTGAGTCAGGATACTCTCCACAGCGCCTAAGTAGAAAGTCCGTAGGATCGTTGGAGAGACCCTGAACTTCCTCAGCTGTTGCAGGCAGTACAGGCACTGCTTAGCCCTTTTGGACTGGACTTGGATGTGAGCAGTCAACGTCAGGTCCTCAGAAGTGTGGACACCCAGACATTTAAAACTCCTTACCCTCTCCACGGGAGATCCGTTGATGGTGAGGGGAGTGTAGGCCCTCTGCTGCCTTCTACTGAAGTCCACCACCAGCTCCTTTGTCTTGTCGACATTCAGCTGGAGACTGTTGTCATGACACCACGCTGCTAGGTTCTCCACCTCAGCCATGTAGGCCGACACATCGTTGTTGGTGATGAGCCCCAGCACCACTGTGCCGTCCGCAAACTTAACAAAGGTGTTGGAGCTATGAGTGGCCTCACAGTCATGAGTGTAGAGTGCCTACAGTAATGGACTGAGTACGCACCCTTGTGGAGATCCTGTGTTGATGGTGATGCTGTTGGAGACACGGCTCCCAACTCTCACCACCTGTGACCTACCAGTGAGAAAGTCCAACACACAGTCGGTTATTTACGCCTAAGCTCCTCAGTTTAGTGTACAGTCTGCTGGGGACTATTGTGTTAAATGCTAAACTATAATCAATGAACAGCGCTCGCACATAGTTGGCCAGTTTCTTGTCCACACGGCTGAGGGTCGTGTGCAGGACATGGGAGATGGCGTCCTCCGTTGATCTGTTGGAGTGGTAGGCAAACTGTAGGGGATCAGTTTTGCTGGGCATGGAGGAGGAGATGGTGTCTTTTAGGGGCCTCTCAAACACTTTCATGACCACCGGTGTTAATGCAACAGGCCGGTAATCATTCAGGCATGAGGGCTTACTGTTCTTGGGTATGGGGACGACGGTGGACCTTTTAAAGCATGTAGGCACCACGGACTGCACTGGGGACTCATTGTAGATGGTGGTCAGCACACCTGCACCACCAACAGCACAGTAGCGCAGCAGGCATCCAGAGATGCCGTCTGTGCCTGCAGCTTTCCTGATGTTCACCTGCTGCAGTGCCGCACGCGCGTCGCGCTCTGCGACGCTGATGGCGCGTCCATTGCTGATGACATCACCGTCGTCAGGCCGTAGGCAGAACCCACCACCTGGCCGACCTCAAAGCGGGCAAATAGTGCGTTGAGCTCATCGACGAGAGCGGAGTCGCCGCTCGCCATGGCGATGCCTTTGATCTCGTAGCCCGTCGTCGTGCGCAGTCCGTGCCACATGCTGCGTGTGTCGCCCCGGTGGGAGTGAGATTCCACCTGCTCCCAGTACCAGCGTTTTGCGTCTCTCACTTGAAGCTTCAACTATGAACTGTTGACACAGTTAGCCGGAAATCTTTAGTGCTTCAACAAAGCTCACGAATCCCTTCTTCCTTTCCCAACAAGGCGCTAAACAAGGGGCAGCCGCTCTGCACTCTACCCTTCAGCCTTTCCAATGATCGTATTACGTAATCTCGCCATATTTATATCAAAATCTCACTGGCCAGAAACAAAGGTATCAAAATAAATGCCCCCATAACAAAACAGAGCTAAAAATATTTGCAAGTAATTTTGACATGCATTTGTACTGTGCATTTCTTTACCCCAGAACTATGAATAATAATTTTTTGAGTTGCGTTGCATCTGATTGTTCTTCTTGGTTGTACTTCTGATAGATGCCTTTAGGCAAATTTACATATTTTCTGCTGTTATCTGAAGCGGACAGCTGATTTCCCAGCTAGATGGTTGGTTTGTTAGCGATGACTAACCTGGATCAGAACAGCATGTCTCACCCCTCTCAAGGCTTTGCACTCATGTGATATTTGCACTTTGACAAGCGGCGACAGTACAAACATGCTGAGCCTCTGACTCGTTTCCAGTCAGAAGTGTTGAAATACTGCAGGTTAAAAAGTTGCCCCGACTGTTCTCATATAAGACTGTGAATCCACTGTGTCCTAATAGCTATTTGGCTGCAGGACAGAAGGTAAGGCTTTTCCTCATATACTTCATGGGTTTCGGTCATGGAATGTAGCTGTTGCGCCCAAGGATAGCTTACACATTTCTGCAATTATGTGAATATCATCACATGATTGTCCATTAATACTACTAATCAAAGCAGCTTGCAGTATGACCTGTTGGTACCTATTTAATAGCAGGGTGATTTAAGCAAGGCATCTTCGCTGGTGGTGCAACAATACAGCTTCACCTAAGAGCAAATGACTTAAGAACATAGGAACTATACAAACGAGAGGAGGCCATGCAGCCCATCTTCTGGTCACAAGTGCATTTTAGCCAAGCAAAACGGCTCATAGGGCTGAATCTTTAATATTAAAATAGGATACTAGGTTGCACCATCTGCATTAACTATAAGTTTCTAGTTTCAACTAGGTGGGTCAGCTTGTTTTGGAAGGATTACTTCAGAAACTTTAACAGGTTTAGTTTGGCTGCATGAATGACAGCCTTTAGATAGAAAACAATCACTGATCTGTGTAGACAGACTGCACTTTGTTATTCTGTGACATTAGATGAACAGAAAGCACAAGCGACTGAGTACCATTGTGCCGTTTATGAATCCCACAGTGCTACTGAGATGGACTCCTGGATCCTCCTCACATTGATGGTTCTAAGCAGCTGCTGTTGCTATGGCAGCCTCTCCTGCCCTCGCACGTGCACATGCCACTTTTCCAGCAATGCTACTGAGGTGGTCTGCAGCAACATCACCTTCACGGTCTTTCCCTACGACCGTCTTCCCAGCAACACCACTTCTCTGTTTATTGAGTTCACCAATCTCAGCTCTATATTTGCCCACCAGCTGGAGGCTGTACCCCACTTGCAGGAACTGCACCTGTCTGGGAATCAGCTCAGTAGTCTTCCAGAAGACCTGTTGAAGGGTCTGGTCCACCTGCACACGCTGGACCTCACGGGAAACCGGCTAGAGCATCTGCCAGCTGCAGTGTTCTACCACGCGCCACTGGTGAGCCTGGTGCTCAGAGATAACATGCTCCTCACAGCTGATGCTGAGTGGCTCCCTGCCTCCAGCAATATCACCTGGCTGGACCTGGGAGGGAACCGCCTGAGCTCCATGCCCACCAAGCTGCTGCAGCACCTAACAAGGCTGGAGAGGCTAGACGTGAGCAACAATCGCTTGGAGAAGCTGCCTGCAGGGATCCTAGACTCCCTTCCCAACCTGCAGAGGCTCCACCTGGAGGGGAACAGGTTGAGCTCCGTGGACCAATCCGCTTTCCAGCACTCCTCCAACCTAACACATCTGTTCCTGCAGGAAAACCAGCTGTATAAGTTGCCCACTGCCCTATTCCAGGGTTTGCGGCATCTGGACGTCCTGAGCCTCAACGACAACAAGCTCCGTTCTCTGCAGTCTGGCCTTTTGGACAAGCTGCCCGCTCTGGGGTCTGGCGCCGGCCAGGGGGTGGACCTCTCTCAAAACCCCTGGGAATGCAAGGCAGATGTGGCTTACCTCTGGAAGTGGCTGCGAGACAACCAGAAAGTGGTGTTTTTCCCAGAGAGCATACAGTGTGACAGTCCTGAATCCCTCAAAGGAAGGCCTATCTTGTCCCTTACTGAAGAAGAGTTAAAAACAGAATAGGATGTCAGGGGATGTGATTCTCTTTGCAGACTACCCAAATCTGAAAATAGCTGCCTGCCACTCTCTTTGCTTGAAATTATACGGTTATTTAAGCTTAAAGATAATGGTATCGAATAACAGTAGGCTTGTGCTTTTTTAAATAGATAGCTGTCAGTTTCAGCCACTTGAGTTTTGGTTTCATTAATGTTTTTCTTTGAACAATTAAGCCAGAAGGCATTACAATGTATTTACTCCCCGCAAACAAATTTTAGGCTCATCTTGTCAGTCTTACATTTGACGATTTCTGTTAAATTCTATTTAATTTCTAGGACACATCTACTTCAACACCAGAAGTTAAAAACTCTCCCCCCGCACACATCTATGACACCGCGAGTCCAATAGGCAGCGTTTCTCTCCTGTTTGGCCCTTCACTTCTCCAAACACTTCAACGAGCTCAGTGTCTTTCTAAAGCCCTGTTTTGCAGAAGCTGAAAACCCCAAAGCACCCCTTTGATTGTATAGCACGTTGTTGGCAATCGCCATTCTGAGCCATGCTTCCTTCCCCTTTACATAAACACACAATTCGTAACTATTTGAAAAAGAAAAAAATGTTTTATTCATCTCCAAGGCCACCAGAGGGGGCCAGACTGAGAGCGACTGATCGTTCGCTGGCAATGTATTCAGGTCCGATTATTCAAGTTGAGTGATATATATGACAGCAAACTGCTTAATACTCACTGTATACAGCTTGTAATATGCACTTACATAAAGGTCTGAATTTGCATCAGGTTGCGTTTTGAAATTCATGGTAAAAAAATAAACATCTTAAATATCTTCCCTACCCATATTATTGTATTTACACCCACAGAAACCTCTAACCACCTACCTTGAAGAGATTAAAGCCTGAATGAAATCCAACTTTCTGTAGTTGAACAGCTCAAAACAGATTTTTTTTCCTCTGGTCGCCACCCCCATATCCAGCATTCTGCTATAAATCATGTCACATTTTCTGGCCACGACCTTCCGGTATTCTTTTGAGCAGTGTTTCCAAATATGGTCCTTGGGGAGCCACATTTTTGCACGGGAGCTGGAAGGGAGCAAAAATGTGGTCTGTCTGGCAGGGAGCCTGGAGGGAGCAAAAACATGGATCGGCTGTGGGTCCCTGAGGACCCACCCTCAGCTTTGCAGACCCTAAGAACTCAGCCTGGCTGAACTATTGTAACATTCTTCCCTTCAGGATCTCCGACTGGAGGATTCAGAAACTCCAATGCATTCAAAACAGTGTAGCCAGCATCCTGATGAGAGTCTAGCTTACTCCAGTATTGTAATCACTTCATTGGCTACCTGTTTCCTTTGGAATAGCGTATACCCCAAAGAATTTCTCATTAACCAAACTTGACTAAACTCATCCTCATGGGGGACACAGCGCTTTGCTTTGCTGCCCTCCCCGTGGAACTCCTTCCCAGATCACTTACGGTCTCCTCAGTCTCTGCTCGTTTTTACATCTGGTCTAGAAGCCTACATTTTAAGTTCTTCCATATTTTATGTGTCTTCTCTGTCTTTTTTATATATCATCATATTTTATATTTATCTCAGCACTTCGACATTTTGTTCTAATGAAAAGCACTTTACAGATTAAACGGGAGGCATGTTCGTGCACGCGCGTGTCTCCGCACCCGCTTGCCGGGATCTGCGCCCAAAAGTTCTGCGCCGCCTTTGTCGCGTGTCCTTCGGGGGGACAGCCAACTGTCTCACCCTCGGCAGCCCATGATTTATGCCGTCCGCCAGGAGGAAGGAGAAGCTTATGGTTACTTATGTTAATTAAAAAAAAATTCCACGGTGCTCCTGAAGGGGAAAAGAAGAGTCAAGTCTTGAAATAAAACTGCAGTCAAATTTCCTCTGCGATTCTAGTTCTGCAACCGATATGTAACGTGGGGCTGTTCCTGAGCCTCGTCTTTGAGTCTTCAAATGAAAGAGCTTCTGAATTTCCGTTATAGCAATATTCCCCAGTGTTTACCTGTTTGTCTCATGCGTCCTCATAAACAGGCATTTACACAGTCAGACACTTCACCTGAGCATCTCCAATTAACAGCCATGCCCCTACAGAAACTCCCCCTCTAGCACTATGTCCTTGAGTATTATTTGATCTGCTGCTCCTGCATAGACTTTGACACCTCAATCCGAAAATTGATGAAGTTGAGAATTAGTGTATTTCCAAATGATATTTTAAATTTTGTTTGAAGAACATCCGTTTAATTTTCCCACACGTATTTTACTCCTATATTTTGCATTTTCTTATAAATATATAAGTACTGGATTTTATCAGTTGCGCATTCTGTACATTGATGGTTTTAAATGTAAATGTTAAATGTAAAACCTAGAAAACCTTGAGAATTAGAAAGGGAAGATCCTGGACATCAATTTGTCACATTCAGCCTGCCCCGCCTATCTGATCTCCTTGTTTCCCTTCAGTTGGGGCTCTAAATTAGCCAAGTCTGGGACTCGTTAGTCTTCCCTCTTGTCCCTGCGCTCCTGTTAATCGCTCACAGCTGCCTTGTGTTAGATCCCTTGTTATTCAGGTATATTAGCGTCTCCCAGGTTTGTGGTCCCTGTTCTGCCGTTGCCACTTGTTGGCATGTTGTATTCTGTCTAATCCTTTCAATAAATGCCTCTTTTGTGGGCTTTGCTCAATCATAGCCTGCATTTGGGTTGTCCCTTGTCCGCAATCATGACACAACTCAACTGTAACTCTCAGGGTCAGCTCCTGTTGTCAGTCTTTGTGCTTTCCCCTGCTCCATGTTGGCTTCATGGCTCAACTTATTGAGTATGTGGTTGTTTGTAAACCCCTCTGTCTTGTGATCGAATCCCGCTGCCTCTGTTTTTGGGTTTTGTTAACTGGTATTTCATTTTAGTTTTCTAGTTCCTTTGCCCGTGCTTTTTACCTGTCTTATTCCCCTAGTGTAGATTCTGTTTCCTTGTTTCTGTTGGTGTCTTAGTTTTCCCCTCCCAGTCCTTGAGTTAATTGGTTCTGCCTGTTCCCGCCCTTTTGTGTTTTTCCTGATTGCTTGTTGTCCTGCATCCTCCCTGATTGGTTAATTGTCTGTCACTCCTGCTTGTTCAGTTTTTGTATTTAAGTTCCTGCCTGAGTTTAGTTCCCCAGTCATTCATTGTTGTATGTTAGTTATGTTTAGTTCTTTGCTTGTTTGCTAACCTTTTCTTGATCCCTAATTCTTTGTCTGCTTTAGTTATTCTTTTACTTCTTGACCCCTCAAGGTCAGCTTTTTTTCCAATAAACCTTTGTTGTCCTGTGAAGCTGCCAGTAGGTCATCCACCCTCCTATCTTCCTATACCATGCAATGCTCTCACGCCAAATCCGCCCGGATCCCTGATAGTAACAGTCCATCTGCTCAATAGTGTGATATTCCTGAACCATGACCTTGTGAGGCCAACTATGGTCTTAAGTGAACAAAAAAGCATACAGGTTTAAGCAGATGGAGCAAAGCTTGTATTGTTAGAGAATGGGCTGCCCATGGCTGGTTTAGGAGCGTTTAAAATGTGGGCTAGTAAGTTAGCTTATTCAGAGCGGTGGATTGATGATATCTGCACAGTAGGAAATCCCTGCTCCTCCAATAATCTCCCAGTAACCCTACTGGTGATGTTGTGCTATAACAAGGTTTAGAAAGGACTCCATCACCACTTTCACAGGGAATGCTATAGACCAGGGTTCTTCAACTCTGGACCTCAATTCCAAATCCAGGCCGTGTTTTCAGTTCTCCCAGGTAGTTGTTTAATAATTACTGACTCTGATTGGTCAGAGGCTTCACACCTGACTGACAGGTAAAGGAAGGCTGGAAAACCAGCAGGGCTCGTACCTTGAGGACCATGATTTGAATAACCCTGATTTAGACTTTCGAAGAAATCTCTCTGATTTTTTTTTCTCCCCTTTTTTTTTTAACAAAAACTATTTTCTTAAAGCAGTCACCATAATGCCTTATAGATACCTTCATAATGCATTTGGAAAGTATTATAAACACGTCTATAGCCATTTATAAAATAGCGTCCATTATGGCCTTGTTTACTATGCATTATGAATCCTCTATGTCGTTCTCATCTATAACGCGGTAACACTTTACTTGAAGGGTTACAAATACTTAGTACCAAGTTACTACTGAAGAGCAAATCATGAACAAAAATAGTTGCTACTTGAGATGTCACAATTCATTAAGTAACAAACATGAAATCAGTGTTTCACCTGTGTTATTCATTACTTGTCCCTTCAGTAGTTCACTCAGATTTAAAGAATTAACAGAAATAGTAACAAATATAGCAACTGCTTGGGATAAAACATGCGTCGCAATTCATTAGTTCACATTAGATCAGTATTTTACGTGTTATTCACTATTTGTTCCTAAAGTAGTTCCTTGAGTAGTTCACAATGGTTTACACAAGATTTAGTAACAAATAGCAACTTGACTAAGATAAAAGATGCATCTTGATTCATTAATGATGAACTAACATGAAATCAGTTTGTAACTAACACTTAATTTGTGGATAATTGATACATAGGTAATAGCATAATACTATATTATTTGTGTCCCCTCAATTGACGATTTCACCACAACGCACTATAGACACTTTCATAGTGCATTATAATGGTAAGTATGGGCCATTATAATGCATTATACATGGGTGCTTTAAGTAAAGTGTTACCACGCAGGCCTTTCTGTGGGTACCCTTAGGGCTGGGGGGGGGGTTTCTTTTGGGGTCATCCTTGCTCTGGTTTGGCTTTTCTGCTTTTCATGAAACGGAGTTCAGTACTCAGCAGAAGCCGACGAGGGAATTTTCACTCAGTGAAACAAAAGTGCCTCAGCTTCTCCCATGAGGCGTCATCTCATCAAATGGATTAAATGACTCCAGCTAAATAAAGAAATATTAATTCAGCAATTCACTGCACAACCAAATAAATACCAAGGGGAGAACTGTGCTCCGGGTCTCTCTGCTGGTGCAGACCTTCACATCAGGCCAGGTCTGCACAGCTCTTCCACATCTCTAAATGTACCACTTTCCTCGCTTAATTTGCATTTACTTTATCGCTACAGGAGTGTTTTCTTTTTTAAAAAAAAAAAAAAACACCCTGCAGTTCTTTGCTTTTATGAGCAAATAGAATCCGGGGGGACAAAAACAGGTTAATACGCCGATCCGGTAGTAAAAAATGCATGTGTCACCACTGCTTCGCGGTGCTCACTCACCCCATTCAATCTTCATGGTTTCCCCTCCCACACTCGATAAAAGGCGACAACCTTAGTACCTTAGAACCTTAGTGCATTTTTGCACCCTTAACTGCAGGGTTAAAGCCCCGCACTGCACGAATTCTTTCTTAATGCTTATTGAATTCACGTACCACAGAACAGACAGACATTTAGGCCATTTTAACTGTATAGAAGCATGACTTACAAGCTTCCCATCAAACGTCACCAAGAAAAGACTGGCTGTCAGGTTCTTCATCCATAATCTAGCAGGTAAAATAACCAGCTGCAATTATAATTTAAACTTCTTCTAAAATAAAGGCTCGGTTTTAAAATAGAATAATTTGATGTCCCTATATCACAGACAACCTTAATTTATATACTTCCCTTAATAAACCTGTACGAGCCGTCTGAAGCCTTTTATGGCATGTGCTGGCAGAAGCCATGGTATGTACCGTATACCCACTGAATTGTTTCCATAAAAATCAATGAGTGCTTTAAATGTTGAGAATATCACACGACTGGGTAGCAATCGAAAATAAATGGAGACCTATTTGATTTAAAATGCATTTTTAAATCCATTTTTTCCTGAAATTGTTCATGCCAATATATAATAATATCTCTGGCAGTGTTGCAATTACTAAAAATGTTTTTATTTTAATAATTAATTTTATTAATTTAATAATAATTAATTACTCATTGGGCTGTATTCTCTAAAATGACAGTTATATTCTGAATAAAGAATAGAGCAAAACAGGACAGAATATCTGCCTGAAATAATTAATATCTCCTTCATTGTTTGCTAGTATAATAAAATATTCCCCTACTAGTCATCTTATCTGCAACTTTATGATCAAAATATTATTATCATCAAATTTACTACAGTAAAATTATGTCTGGAAGCAGAAATGTTCAAAGTACTTTGATAGCGTCTTTATCATCATACAAGCATGCAAGCTTCCTGATACATTTCTTACATCAAAATGTTAATGCTGTGTAGCTACGTGGTTATATTTTGTTTTATGCGTATTTCCTCTGTGCTCTTGCTGGAAGATTTATTATCATGAGATCCAGGCAGCCGTTCAGAGGTGTGTGAGTGTATTATATCATCGGTGACTTCTGGCATTAACATCATTCCATATTTTGGAGATTTCAGCAAGAAATGTCAAAATTGGCTTGTGGTCTTTCAGAAACTGGACATGCCACTTCACTTAATAAACAATCAAATGGGCAAAATCAATAAAATGAAAAAATAGCAACATCTGGTTCAGTTTCGCCATAGGTTTCAATGATAAATCCCATATTTATCATTCCACTGTTGACAGCTTATATTGACCACAGAGGAATCTGCAAACAAAGATACCGTAGAAGTGTTCGCCATCGCAAGTCCTTTGAGCAAAACATACCACCACCATTTCCCTCCATATCCACTCCTCATCCCAGTCTCCCTGATCTGTATTTCCTGACAGGGTTAATGATGGTTTTTATATAAAGCCTTCAGCTGCTTTCAGGTTTGATCTTTCCAGCCAGGCCAGCCATGTGTCTGCTATCCCACCCTCGCAGCTGAGCCCCAGGCACCACAGTCAGCTGTGCACTTTATCTTATTTCACTTTTTTTGTCTTTGTTTTATGTTTTTTTGTTATTATTCATTTTGTTGTTTATTACGCTTGTTTGCCCTGTGCTCTCACGATAGGCATTATGGGGGGTCGTTGTACGCCCCCAGTACCAGTCACTAAGGACACCGTCTTTTATTTTATATTTTAATTTAATTTTGAAAAACAGGGACATAGCTACTGCTGACCTAATGCTCTCCCCTTCTCAAATCGAAAACTTTTATGTGTGTGTGTGTGTGTATGTGTATGTGTGTGTGTGTGTGTGTGTGTGTGTGTGTGTGCGCACATCTAGTGCAGTCTGCCATCTGACCCATTGCATGCTGGGATACCTGCAATATTCCTCCTTGCCTGCTGCTGGACACCCAGCCAGGGTGCCGGAAGCGATATGTAAGTTTAATGAGGTCGGTACAGAGCCCCTCCCTCACCAAAACCTCAACTATGGCTAATCATGACAGCCCAAGACAACCGGCAGTATTTGCAAGAGATCAGACTATGGGCGATCCCCTGCAGCAGATCGGACTATCGGCGGTCCCCGGCGGCTCAGGCAGACAAAGGTCGTCTTCAGTTTCTCATGCCACTAGAAGTCTGGCGGACTGAAGATGGTGTGAATGAGAACTGCACACCCACACACTCACCCTAATCCCTTCCTTGTGCAAGCCCACCACTCCCCCACAGAAGTTCTGTTATGCTGGTAGGAACAGGCTAAGGATCTGGCTGCGAGAGCCTATCCAAACCATGTACACAGGCCATAACGGAGTGATCATTGTCGTGACTGCAGGACGCAGCAGTGTGTGTCCCCCCCTCCAGCAGCTTCCATTGCATGTGAGCAGCCCCCCACTGCTCCTGGAAAAGATGGCACAAAAATCACGGCTCCCTCCCTCATCCCCATACGGTAGGCCGCTGGAGCATCCCTTTCTGTGGCCGAAGGACCAAGAATAGAAAAAGAAATATTCACTCGCCCATTACTTCATTGCAACATCAGTGGGATATTCTGAATAATATGTATCAAAAGACATCAAATCGGGTGTTTGAAGAGTGATGGAGGGTGTATCTCTTAAAGCGCAAACTTGGAAGTCTTTCTGATATTCATTTCTCTCAACGTCACCAACGGAACAGTCCCAAAGTGTCTCTCCACATTGGGTGGTCTTGGCCAATTCCGTTAATTAGGCTGCCCTAGATTTATCATCCCTGCTACATCTAGCTGATGAGAAGTGCTGCTGGTGTGATATACACCGTCAATGGGGCGCTGCTTTCAAGAATCAGGCACCTTCCACCGCAGCACATAAATGCAGGAATCGGAACGGTAGAGCCACTCAGAGGAAAAAAAACAAGGAATGTGTGGGATAAGAGTATTTCTTCCTCTAATGGATAAAATAACAATGACATTTATGTTATGTTACTGACGATCAACATGCTAAGAGACCTTTTCGGAAATGTCACCGTTTTATCATCTTTGTGAAAAGCATACCTCCCGTGGAGATGGATGGGCTCGCTAATGCATAAATTACCGAGATGTTGCGCTCTTTCCGAGCTTTCAAGGCTCAGTGACCCTCCTGCCCCCAGTAATTGAGGATTTATTCAACGAGTCATCCTGTGAACTCGGTACCTGCAACAGAACCTGTTCTGGGTGAAATTCACAACCTGATTTCACACTTACGTTGGCCAGCTCTCCTTGGACATTCAATTCACATTATCAAGTTATGATATGCATATGCACATGTGTGTGTTTCATAATTATTACATTTTGGAGACCAGATTTCCCCACGGTGTAATCAAAACCTGTAATCTATTACGTTATTGGGACATTCTTTTGGTCCCCATAAGGATAGCCTCAATTTCATAATAATCTGTGGCTGCAATCAAAAAAGTAAAAATTAAGTCTTGTATTTTGTTTGGTTACTTATGTTTAAAGTTAGGGCTGGGTAGGGGTTAAGGTTGTAATGTTGGGATTCGAGTTTTCCCCATAGAAATGAATGGATGGTCATTACATTTCACACACACACACACACACACACAGCCATATCATATATTAAGAGTAATTTCTGCATTAGCAAGCCCATCCATATATTCACATACAGTATATGATATGGCTGTGTGTGTGTGTGTGTGCGTGTGTGTGTGTGTGTGTGTGTGTGTGTGTATGTGTGTGTGTGTGTGAAATGTAATCACATGCCTTTGTCTGATCTAGAGGGTCTTGTTGATCAGGTGTTGCAAAAGGACCGGTGGCAGCTGAGGATACTGGATTGATTGTTTTAATTGTTTTAAATGTCTTCTTCTTCTTTATAAATCTGGATCCTAGAAAATGCACTGTAGTATTTACTGAGCAGTATATTTTGTTCTGCCTTTTTGGCAAAACTGAAATCCACAACTCTACAATAGCACAATAAATTTCTTTTGATACTCAGTTAACTTTTTAGAGTAAGTGGAGCCAGTTATGAGGGCTTCTGCACCACTGTCTGCAAACACTATTTTAAAATGTCCTGGCTATGTTGCAAGCATAGTCAAGGACGATCCTGTTGTGGATGATTTTGTTCCCGGCCCAAAGCCAGGTAATGTGTGCTGCCGTATCATTATGAAATCCTTCTAGACCAATTTAGATATGAAGTTCCCTTACACTAACCCACATCGCTTTACCTCCTAACTCACATGACTGTTTACCAATGTGTGCTAGGTGCAGGCTTTTTAAAATATTTATTGCATTCGCTTTGGAGATCATTTATAATCATCTCTGCAAATTAATCATTATTCAATACCTATAATACTTATAATCAATACTAGTCATATCCTAAAATGACACCATGTATGAAAGAGCCTAATATCCAAGAGATGTGACCAGTGATGTCAGATGATGAACAGCCTTCAATGTCTCACATTAATCTGTCACTGTGTTCACACTGACTGCGGAAATGTGTTTGGTAAATATATGTCAAAAAAGTAGCAAAAACAGCAGTTACTGTATTGGTCCTGTAACGTAAATGTGCACCATAAATTAACTGAATGGTTAGAGAAAAAAGAATCTCATTATACAAAAATAAATTGTTGAAGATTCATGCTGGTTCTTCTGTTTATTTTATTTTATTTTATATTTATTTTATTGTTTATTTGACTCTTAGTTATAAGTATATATCAGTATGGTTCTTATTAATTTATGCTTTTGACAATTATTAGTAAATTCAAAGACACCCAAGAAAACTGACATCTCAATTCAATTTTTTTTAAAAAAAGGAAAAAAAAAACCTTAGGAAAAAAACAAACAGGGAATATTCAATTTGACCTAAAGTGGTGATAAAGATGTATTAAAAAAAAAAAAACAAAGTGTGATGTTATTAAAAGGCCAAAATATTGTTATTTTTTCAAAACAGCCCTACCTCCAATCCATGAATGTATTATTATGAGTGGAGAACATCTGGTTACATTATATATATTAACAGTATATTTTCCCTGATGTAACAGTGATTCACTTGTTCAGGGTTAGCAAGGTACCAGCCACAAATGTTCTCCTGAACTACAGCATTTGCAATTGTACACAAATTGGCACCTGCAAGATAAATACTCTAATATACTTCAAAGTCGGTTTAATTCAGAAACAGGAGCTTGCTGTTCTTCAAAACAGGATTTGCGATGACTGTTCTCTGAAGCTTATACGACTTAGATATATACAAATGCATGGACTTAACCATACCTGTAAGAGAACAGCAGCATATGAATAGATCGATGGGGTTGTTAAGCTATTTTGAGTTGCCCATGCAGCTCAAGGGTCGTACCTTCTGGGCCGAGTCTTCTTGGAACGGTAAGTAAGTGTCACACATGCTATTGTCCGACACTCCCGTCACAGTACTGGGCTTCAGAACTTTCTGTAATGCCTTGGGCAGGGCACCTTCACCTTCCTGCAGCACCATCAGCTCCAGCTCGTGCCTGGTGGCAGTCTCCAGGATCTTCTGCTTGTTGTAAAACGTGACAAAGTTGTTGATTATGGGGTGGATCGGCAGCGCTATGGCGATCAGCCCGCAGAGGAAGCTGACCGCGGCACTGCAACGCCCTAAAGTGGTCTTGGGGTAGATGTCTCCATAGCCCACTGTTGTCATGGTAATGATAGCCCACCAGAAGGATTGTGGGATACTGTGGAACATAGTCTCCGGGTGACTCTGTTCCATGGTGTACCCCAGCGCAGAAAACACGAAGATACCCACACCCAGATACATGAGTAACAGTCCTAACTCGGAAAAGCTGCTCTTCAATGCGTAGGTGAGAGTCTTGAGGCCAGAAGAATGGCGCGCTAACTTGAAAATGCGCACGATGCGCATGACGCGCAGGGCCTGCACCGCTTGCTGCGCGTTACCCAGCGTCATAACTGCCGTGCCGAGGCTCATCAAGACCAACACTACGTAGAATGGCACGATGGCGAGAAGATCCACCATGTTCATGAAGGACAGGATGAATGACACCTTCTTCGGGGAGGAGACCAGACGCACTAGGTACTCCACGGTGAACCAACAGATGCAAGCGGTTTCGATAGCGTCCAGCGTTGGATGCTCCACATGGTTCCCTTCGGCATCCTCCACCTGCAGGTCTGAGATGGTTCCCAGGCACATTACCACCGTGGAGAGGAGGGTAAAGAGGAAAGACACAATTGCAACAGCACGTGCCAACTTAGAGGAATCTGGCTTCTCCATCAGCTTCCAGAGGCACTTTCTGTACCTCTGCCAGTGGCTGCTAGAGGAGTCACCCTCCATATCATCCAGAATCAGCTTCACTCTTGCCTTGATTTCTGCTTGCTCCTGTTCCACCTCGCTCAGATGACTCTTACAGCATTCATCTAGGTAATCCGGGTCCACTTTCCAGAATTCCATCTCCTTCATAAAGCAAATGGGGCAGATGCCTCGTTTTATATGAATTTCACCATAAAAGTACAGCTCCATGATGCATTTGAAGGAGTCTGGATCTCTGTCGAAATAAAACTCGCCACTGATGGGGTCGTAGTCGTCGCAGAGGGCGAACAAATCCTCCAGATTCCGCGAGGAGTAGTTTCCCAACTCCGCCAGCCGGGTATCTGGAAACAGGTTCAGGACGGTCCCAGAAAGTACCTGTTTCACTCCGCCTATGTTAACAACAATTTCGTTATCCTCGATCGCTTCTGAGCCGCCACAGCGGGTCTTAGGGGTTGCCCACATTTTAATTAACTAATATGTTGAATGCAATGGATATTAAATATAAGAAGAGGAAAAAGAACCGGCAAGGTACTTCCCTGTTTCAGTTTATATTCTGGTAAAATAATCTAAAGGTCAATAAGAACATCATAGATATATAAAAAATATATGTATAATTTGAAACGCATCTATACAACCGAAGAAATAACGAAAGGAAATAAAACGTTTTTTGCATGTATAGAAAAGATAAACCAATTTAAACCGAGAACCTACTCACGACATGTCGCCGCACTGTGTGGGCATCTTGGTTGCGGGTGACAATCAGGCGGCTCTTACTGTGTCCCGTCCGCCCCTCCTAAATTTATATAGGCACGGATACGCTGGTCAAGCCTCGCCGCTTACGTGTCACATCCATCAATCTGCTGGCAGTGAAGGCGAGACTTTTTCCAAAGTTTTATGAATTGGGCAATTAGCCGGTTCTGCTGAACAGTGAAGTAAGAGACCGGTTTTTAAAGTTTTTTCCCCACGTTAAACACAGCCAGTGAAGCGAGTTTTGAGACGCAAGGTAAGAGGGTCAGCGAGTGACTGCGGTATTTATATTGGTATATAAAAGCCATACAGAACAACTACTGTTTCGTGTGGCATTGCTTTATGTATCACCCAAGATCCGTCGTTTTTTCAGTCTTGAATTTAGCTAATTATAAAATTATCGGAGTATAACTTTTATGTTGACTGACATGAAGAAAACCTTAGCTTTCACAAAATGTATTGATATCCCAGAAGAGTTTCGTATAGTTACCTAGAAGTTGTGTTTTATGTTATTTGAAATGCGCAGTTCATAAGACGTGTCGGGGTAATGGAACGACGTCTCCCTCTTGTGGTTGACGTGCGACAGCGCAATGGATAAAAATATAAGGAACCCCTCATTCAGGTTACGTCAGGCACTTATCACCTGAGGTAAATGGTCCACCGAAAGAGGTCAAAAGATATATGCGGAATATGACCATTATCAGAGCTACTAAAATGTCTCAGTATTGACCCAGTTCCAATAGTGTGGGACCTGGGTGTAAGTTCATTACCTTTTTAATTATGCCTTCAGGTCACGTAGAGGTGAAAATATGTCAATTCAAAATTAGAATTTAATTTACATCTTAGGCAATACAAATAACAGATTGTGTTTTTTGGGGGGTGAGGGTCAGAATGCACACGATTCTTTACATGTTGTAGTAGTATCATGGTAGTTTTAATATATCATAATATTAATTATGAAAGTTATAACTCAAAAAGTATCTGACAGATCTTATTAACACTTCAGAAGAACATTATACAGAACACAATATGCAACTTATTTCATTTTCAGACAAATTTTCACCAAAATTGAAGCAGCAGCACTAGGTGGCAGCAAAGGGAGGAATGGGCAGCTGCAGATGGCACCTACTGCTTGCAACGCCTCGGCTACCTGTGGCATGTTAGTGGTCTGCCCGCCCTTCTGCCTGCGACAACCTCGGCTACCTGTGGTGTGTTTGAGGTCTGCCCACCCTTCTGCCTGTGACACCTCATCTACCTGTGGCATGTTTGTGGTCTGCCCGTCCTTCTGCCTGCGACACCTCAGCTACCTGTGGCATGTTTGTGGTCTGCCCGCCATTCTGCCTGTGACACCTCATCTACCTGTGGTGTGTTTGTGGTCTGCCCGCCCTTCTGCCTGCGACACCTCAGCTACCTGTGGCGTGTTTATGGTCTGCCCGCCCTTCTGCCTGTGACGCCTCAGCTACCTGTGGCATGTTTGTGGTCTGCCCGCCCTTCTGCCTGCGACACCTCAGCTACCTGTGGCGTGTTTATGGTCTGCCCGCCCTTCTGCCTGTGACGCCTCAGCTACCTGTGGCATGTTTGTGGTCTGCCCGCCCTTCTGCCTGCGACACCTCAGCTACCTGTGGCGTGTTTATGGTCTGCCCGCCCTTCTG